>CAUYPK010044080.1:0-32941 GCA_963574355.1 Loris lydekkerianus
TCCGGTAAAAACCAGTAACCTGAAGGAACTTTTCCACGTGGTTGTTAAGTATTGTCGCTGGTTTACACCTGACCGGAAAGTCTAGCTTTAAAAGTCTGGAAGAAAGTGGGTCGGGCTCTGCGTCATGTCCACTAGAAGGGCAATTTTATAAGTAGGGTAATATGGGTAACATATCAACTGTTTCAGGGGTGTTCAGAGCAAAATTCTGAGATTGAGGATATTGGCGCTGACGAGTGGCCACCCCCGCCTCCTGTGTCAGAGCTGGGTCAGTTACACCAGCCAGAAAAGGGTGCAGAATGTATCAGAATAGGAACATGTATATGATCTTAGAGGACAAAGTTCATGAGATAACTCAGATAGTTAAAGAGGCAGAAAAGAAGAGAGAGAAAGCAGAATGTTCACTGACAGAATTATGAGACTTTAGAAACATTCCAGTATATGAGTTAAAGGAATCCCAGAAGGGGAAGAAGAATGCCCTAGGGGAATAAAAGCCATACTAGAGAATATTATAAATTAAAATTTCCCAAATATCACCAAAGATTTTGACACACTCCTTTCAGAGGGATATTGGACTCCAGATGACCTCAACTCTAATCGAGCTTCTCCAAGACACATTGTGATGAACCTGTACAACATCAAGACAAAAGATTCTTCAAGCTGCCAGGAGTAAGTGCCAGCTGACCTACAGGGGCAAATCCATCAGCATGACTGCAGAATTCCCTAATGAAACTTTCTAACCAAGAAGACAATGGTCTTCTACATTTAATCTACTTAAACAGAACAATTTCTAGCCCAGAATTTTATATCCTGCTAAGCTAAGCTTTAAAATTGATGGAGAAATCAAATCATTTACTAATAAGCAAACATTGATGAAATTTGCCACAACAAAACCAGCTCTACAGGAAATACTTCAACCTGTTCTACACACTGACCATCACAATGGATCAGCAGCAAAGTAAGAACTCAGAAACTAAACGACAGAATCTAATTTCCACACTGATGCAAAAGATAAAACAAAGCAATGGACTCTTACAGAATAAGATGAATAGAATGCTACCACACTTATCAATTATCTCAATAAATGTTAATGGCTTGAATTCCCCACTGAAGAGGCATAGAGTGGCTGACTGGATTAAAAAACACAAGCCATCCTTTTGCCGTCTGCAAGAAACACACCTGGCTTCAAAAGACAAATTAAAACTTCAAATCAAGGGTTGGAAGACAAATTTTCAGGCAAACGGAATTCAGAAGAAAAAAGGAGTTGCAATCTTATTTTCAGATACATGTGGATTTAAAGCAACTCAAGTCAAAAAAGACAAAGAAGGTCACTTTATATTGGTCAAAGGAAAAATATAACAAGAAGATGTTTCAATTCTAAATATTTATGCACCCAATTTAAATGCTCCCAGATTCTTGAAACAGACCTTCCTCAGTCTGAGCAATCCAATAATACCGTAATAACAGGGGACTTTAACATTCCTCTTACACAGCTGGACTGATCCTTTAAACTAAAATTAAACAAAGATATAAGAGCTTTAAATGAGATCCTAGAACAATTGTGCTTGATAGACGCATACAGAACACTCCATCCCAAAGGTAAAGAATATACATTCTTCGCATCACCACATGGAACATTCTCCAAAATTGATCATATCCTAGGACACGAAACAAACCTCAACAGAATAAAAAGAATTGAATTTTTACCTTGTATCTTCTCAGACCATAAGGCACTAAAGGTGGAACTCAACTCTAACAAAAATGTTCAACCCCACACAAAGACATGGAAATTAAACAATCTTCTGTTGGGTTCAGATGGGTTCAGGAAGAAATAAAACATTAACTTCCTTGTGCATAACAACAATGAAGACACAAGATACCAAAACCTGTGGGATACCGCAAAAGCAGTTTTGAGAGGAAAATTTATCGCTTTAGATGCCTACATTCGAAAAACAGAAAGAGAGTGCATCAACAAACTCACAAGCCATCTTATGAAATTAGGAAAAAGAAGAGCAATCAAAGACTAAACCCAGTACAAGAAAAGAAATATCCAAAATCAAATCAGAGATCAATGAAATTGAAAACAAAAGAATCATTCAGAAAATTAATAAAACATGGAGTTGGTTTTGTGAAAAAATAAATAAAATAGATATATCTTTGGCCAGACTAACTAGAAATAGAAAAGTAAAATCTCTAGTAACCTCAATCAGAAATAATAAAGGTGAAATAAAAACTGATCACACAGAGATACATGAGATCATCTCTATAAACTACCAGAAACTATTCCCAGAAATTTGACAATGTGTAGGAAATAGATCAATATTTGGAATCACACCCTCTCCCTAGACTTAGCCAGGAAGAAATAGAGCTCCTGAACAGACCAATTTCAAGCACTGAGATTAAAGAAACAATAAAAAAGCTTCCAACACAAAAATGCCCTGGTCCAGATGGCTTCACACCAGAATTTTATCAAACCTTCAGGGAAGAGCTTATTCCTGTACTGCAGAAATTTTTCCAAAAAATTGAGGAGGAAGGAATCTTTCCCAACACATACTATGAAGCAAACATCACCCTGATACCAAAACCAAGAAAACACCCAACTAAAAAGGAGAATTTCAGACCAATCTCACTCATGAATATAGATGCAAAAATTCTCAACAAAATGCTTGCCAATAGATTACAGCTTATCATCAAAAAAGTCATACATCATGATCAAGTTGGTTTCATCCCAGGGATGCAAGGCTGGTTTAACATATGCAAGTCCATAAATGTCATCCACCTTATTAACAGAGGAAAAAATAAAGACCATAGGATTCTATCATAGATGCAGAGAAAGCATTTGATAAAATGCAGCATCCCTTTCTAACTAGAACACTGAAGAGTATAGGCATAGATGGCACATTTCTGAAACGATTGAAGCTATCTATGACAAACCCACAGCTAATATTTTACTCAGTGGAGTAAAACTGAAAGTTTTTCCTCTTAGAACTGAAAACAGATAAGGTCGTCCTCTGTCACCTTTACTATTGAACATAGTGCTGGAAGTTCTAGCCAATACAATTAGTCAAGAAAATAAAATAAAGGGAATCCAAATGGGAGCAGAAGAGGTCAAACTCTCCTTCTTTGCTGATGACATGATCTTATACTTAGAGAATCTCAAAGACTCAACCACAAGACTCCTGGAAGTCATCAGAAAATACAGGAATGTCTCAGGATATAAAATCAATGTCTACAAGTCAGTAGCCTTTGTATATGCCAATAACAGTCAAGAAGAGAAGCTAATTAAGGACACAACACCCTTCACCATAGTTTCAAAGAAAATGAAATACCTAGGAATATACCTAATAAAGGAGGTGAAGGCCCTCTATAATGAAAATTATGAAATCCTCAGAAAGGAAATAGCAGAGGATATTAATAAACAGAAGAACATACCATGCTCACGGCTGGGAAAAATCAACATTGTTAAAATGTCTATGCTTCCCAAAGCAATCTACCTATATAATGCCATTCCTCTTAAAATACCAACATCACACTTTCAAGATTTGGAAAAAATGATTCTGCATTTTGTATAACCCTGTATAGCTAAGAAAGTTCTTGGTAGTAAAAATAAAGCTGAGGCATCACCATACCAGATTTTAGGCTGTACTACAAAGCCATAGTGGTCAAGACAGCATGGGACTGGCACAAAAATAGAGACATAGACACTTGGAATCGAATAGAAAACCAGGAAATAAAACTAACATCTTACAACCACCTAATCTTTGATAAACCAAACAAGAACATACCTTGGGGGAAAGACTCCCTATTCAATAAATGGTGTTGGGAGAACTGGATATCCACATGTAAAAGAGTGAAACTGGACCTACACCTTTCTCCACTCACAAAAATTGATTCAAGATGGATGAAGAACTTAAATTTAAGGCATGAAACAATAAAAATACTCAAAGAAAGCATAGGAAAAGCACTGGAAGATATTTGCCTGGGGAAAGACTTCATGAAGAAGACTGCCATAGCAATTGCAACAACAACAAAAATAAATGGGACTTCATTAAACTGAAGAGCTTCAATACAGCTAAGGAGACAATAACCAAAGCCAATAGACAACCTACACAATGGGAAAAGATATTTGCATATTTTGAATCAGACAAAAGCTTGATAACTAGGATCTATAGAGAACTCAAATTAATCCACTTGAGAAAAGCCAACAATCCCATATATTGATGGGCAAGAGACATGAATAAAACCTTCTCTAAAGAAGACAAATGAATGGCTAACAAACATATGAAAAAATGTTCATCATCCCTATCAATCAGAGAACTGCAAATCATAACCACCCTGAGATACCATCTAACCCCAGCAAGAATGGCCCACATCAAAAAATCTCAAAACTGCAGATGCTGGCGTGGATGTGGAGAGAAGGGAACTCTTTTACACTGCTGGTGGGACTGCAAACTAGTATAACCTTTTTGGAAGGAAGTATGAAGAAATTTCACAGCACTCAAGCTAGACCTCCCATTTGATCCTGCAATCCCATTACTGGGCATCTACTCAGAAGGAAAAAAAATCCTTTTATCATAAGGACACTTGCACTAGACTGTTTATTTCAGCTCAATTTACAATTGACAAAATGTGGAAACAGCCTAAATGCCCACCAACCCAAGAATGGATTTACAAGCTGTGGTATATGTACACCGTGGAATACTATTCAGCCATTTAAAAAAAAATGGAGACTTTATATCCTTTGTAATAACTTGATTGGAAGTGGAAGGCATTATCTTAGTAAAGCATCACAAGAATAAAGAAGCATGAATCATATGTACTCAATTTTGATATGAAGGTAATTAATGAATATTAAGGTCATGGTGGGGGTGGAAGAAGGGGAGAGCAGAGAGAGAAAGAAGGAGGAAGGAGGGGGGAAAGGAAGAGCAGCGCGCGGGCAGGATGGAGGGGGGTGGGGCCTTGGTGTGTGCCACACCTTTTGGGGGCAAGACAGGATTTCAGGAGGGACTTCACTTAACAAATGCAATCAGTGTAACCTGGTTTATTGTACACTCAATTAATATTCAACAATAAAATAATAATAACAGCAATAAAAATTTGATTCAATATAAGAAGAATAACAGAAAAGGAGCACATTTTCAAGAGAAAAGAAAACTGACTCTGAATTGACACAGATGTTGGAATTAGCAGGCAAGAGTTTTAAAGTGATTGGAATATAGAAAATCTCAGCAGAGAAACATAGATAATATAATATAAAAGGACTAAGAAGAAATTCTCGAATCTTAAAATAAATATAAAAAATGTATTATTAGATGGACTAAACAGCAGAATGGAAATGATATATTATTTGGTGAACTAGAAGATAAATTAATAGAAGTTATCCAAAGTTAAGAACAGAAAAAAATTAAGATAGTGAACAAAGAAGGACCTTTTAAATAATATCAGTTTGTGTAAAGTAAATGCCATTTGAGTTCTAGAAGGAAAGGAAAAACAAAACAGATGAGAAGAAAAATATTTTCAAAACCAGAGAATTTACTAAATTTGGTTAAAGTCAGAAATTTCCATGTAGAATATTCTCAATAAATACCAAGCCAAAAAAGAAAATCCCACAACAAATCTGTATTTCAGTACAACAGAGTTAAAGTGTTGAAAGCAAAAATGAAAAAAGAAAACCTGAGCAGAGATTGAAATCAATAAAGAAAGGACACTTTACATACTGCATAACTGACATCAATTATTTGATTAATAATTGACTTCTCATTAGGTGTACTTACAACCAACCACTACAGCATGAAAATGTACATAGTAGCAGGTTTTTTATATTTTACATGAAAAGGTAACAAAGTGTATTTTAATTTCTAGCACAAATAAAAACATGATAAAATAAGCAGAGTTAAAAAGGTAACAGGGAAACTAAAATGGTATTCTAAAGAAAGTTTCAGATAAGAAAAGAAGGAGAAAGTTTTAGATTAGAAAAGAAAGAGAAAGTGGAAGAAAAATGGGAAGGGAGACAGGAAACAAAAAATAAAAGAGAAGAACTGTATCAAATCAATTATATTATGTGTTCATTGGCAAAAAAATTTCAGTTAGAACACAGGGATTGTCAGAATGGATTAAAAAACAACACATTTGTGCAAAAAGTTAAGACAGGGATATATTCTGTTTATGAGAATACCACATTAGACATTAAGACACATTAATAATCTTGTCTTTTGAAAATTAAACTCAAGAACATAAAAGTTACGTTATGTAAACAATAGTCATAGGAAGGCTGGAGTCACTCTGAATAACAGATTAAATAGATTTCATACCAAACTATTGATAGAGAACAATTTAATGATGACAAAAAAGATAAATTGACTAGAAAGACATAATATGAGGAGAATGTTAAAATATCCACAGTTATAGATGGATATTTTAATATTCTTCTCTCATCAATTGATAGGAGAACTAGACAAAAGATAAGCAGACTTAGAAAATCTGAACACTAAGATTACCTACCTTAAATAAGATGTTCCTGGTCCTTGACTTAAATGATAGCCACATTTAAAAATGGTAAGGTACATTTTCAAATACATGTAATACTTTTAAAGATTGGAAATATGGTGCTTCATAACTATTTCTTACTAAACTTAATAAGGTATAGGAAACTATTTTCTGACCAAAACTAATTTAATAAGAAGTCAAAGCAAAAAGATAATAGAAAAGCCTTAAATGTATGGTAAATAAATAACACATTTAAGGATATTACATAGAGCTGGGCGCGGTGGCTCACCCCTGTAATCCCAGCCCTGTGGAAGGCTGAGGAGGGAGAATTGCTTGAGCTCAGGAGTTCTAGACTCGCCTAAGCGACAGTGAGACCCTGACTCATGAAAAAACTGGAAAAAACCAGCCCGGCGCTATGGGGAGTGCCTGTAATCCCAGAGGCTTCTGGAGGCTAAGGCAGCAGGGTGCCCACAGCCCGAGTCTGAAGTTGCCATGAGCTACCACGCCCACTGCCCTCTGCTCAGGGGCATAGGGTGGGACCCTGTCTCAACAACAACAAAAATAGAATATTCCATAGACCAAGAAGAAATCACTAGATAATTTTGAGTTATTTGTTAATAAAAAGTTAGACAGATAAAAATTAAGAGGGTACAGCTAAAGCAGCGATGAAAATTTATAATTGAAATTCATGTATTTTTAAAAAAGATACAAATTAATGATATGAGATCACATTTTAAGAACCAGAAAATGAAAAAAATAATTGCAAATTAAGTATAGGTAAGAAGATAAAATAGATAACAGTAGATATCAATGAAGTATAAATCAGAAAAAAATAATAAAAATCAGTGACCAAGAGCTGGATGATTGGATAAACCTCCAGAAAGACTGATTAGAAATAAAAGAAGAAACAAATTGCCTAGGCTGATAAATGGGGCATTGGTTCAGATTATACAAATATTGAAAATAATAAGGAAATATTATAAACAAATTTATGATTACATATTTTACAACCTATGTAGAATAAACAAAATTTAAGAGAGGGTATTTTCACTAAAACAGATTTAAGAATAAGTATAGAGGCTGGCTGTGGTGGCTCACTCTTGTAATCCCAGCACTCTGGGATGCTGGGGCAGGTGGATTGCCTGAGCTAATGAGTTTCAGACCAGCCTGAGCAAGAGCAAGAACCTGCCTTTAAAAATAACAAGTTATGGGGGCATCTGTAGTCCCCATTACTGGGGAGGCTGAGGCAATGAGATCACTTGAGCCCTAGAGTTTGAGGTTGCTGTAGGCTATGACACCAAGGCACTCTTCCTAGGGCAACAATGTGAGACTCTGTGACAAAAAATATATATAAATAAAAAAGAAGAAGTATAAAATGAAATATTCATTTTTGAAAATTTTATCTATTATTAAAAACATTTTCATAAATCTATCTCCAGAATTATATGTTTATACTGGTGACTGTATAAAATATTTGAGAGGAAATTACATATATCTTATACAAACTTGCAGAAAATATGAGAGGAGGGAAAATCCTCTAACTTATTTTCTAAAATTAATATAATCTTTTCTTTTCTTTTTTTTTTTCTTTCAAAAATCACGTAAGAGAGAAAACTTCAGAGTGGTAACATTCAAAAATGTACAAAATATGAAGTTAACAACATTTTAGCAAATGGGATCCAACAATCTATAAAAATGATAAATATATTGTGCTTACAAAATAAATTTTTTAAGAAAATACAATGTTAGTTTAATATCTAAACTTAAACTAATGCAATTGATATAATAAAGAAAATAATAATGTGATCATCTAAACAATGCAGAAAAATTCAACACATGTTCATGACAAAACTATTTCAGCAAACTGTAAATAAAAGAATTTTAATCTCATTAAATATATTTATACCAAAATTTGACTTACATCCACCTTAATGCTTTCTTCTGTATATTAAGAAAAAAAGTATGGGTGTACACCACTAGTATTAAAAATTATATTGAAACAAGGCAGAGAAAAAATAAAAAGCATTGGAAAGGAAGAATAATTATTTATAGACAAAATGATCATGTGTTTTAAAATGTAGATTTTAATTCTGTTTAGGTAGAATGAAGTATTCAGATCAAGAGACCATTGCAAATGGAAAATAGTTTGTTACTCACAGTTCCTGAAAGTAGGAGAACAGGCAAGAGATTACACCAAGTTTGATCACAGGCAGAAAGGAAGTGGGGAACTATGGTCAAGAGCCTTTATCATGTTTTCTTGGAGGGAATGGAGAGAACAAGGTAAATTGGCTGTGCAGGGTTAGGTATGACTAATTTGAATAATTACAGAAGAATCTGCTCTGTGTAGTAAAATAAAAAGAATATGACAAAGAAGTTCTACCTTTACTTAGTACCATATGTAATTAGAAATGCCAGAAATATACTTACTAAAGCCTGTCAACGGTTGTCTGAGACTAGGAGTTGGAGGAGATTGACTTCTAATGGACTCGAAGTAAATTTTTCAAGTGATGGACATATTCTGTATTTCTATTATGGTGGTGTTTTATAACTGCATAAATAGAGCAGAAATCATTCAGTTTTATACTTAAATTGGGTGGATGGTCTTTTATGCATATTGTACCTGAATAGGTAGATAGAAATGAGAATGATATGTGCTTGAAAATACTTCTGAAGTTTACACATTGAAAGGTACCATTATTACTATAACCAAAATAAAAATTCTAGAAAAAATGTAGGAAAATCTCTTCTACTTATCTGCCTAGGCAAAGAATTTAAGGCTAAAACTCTGATGGCAGTTACAGAAACAAAAACAACAAAATGTGAATTGATTACACTAAAAATTTAATTAAATTAGTCTGTGCGGCTAAGGAAATAATCAACAAAGCAAATAGACAACCCACAGAATGAGAGACAACATTCACAAACTATACATTGGATATTCAGAATCTACAAAGAACTCAAACAAATTACCAAGAAAAATATCTCATCAAAAAATAGGATTTATTAAAAAGGCTAGCAACAATATACACATAACTATGAAAATTTTGAGACAGACTGTGTTATGGCCCATTATTTCACTTCTAAAAGCACAGAAAATGATGTCCTTTCTGATTGACCTGTGTGCAAGTTTCAACTTGCTTGGCTTATTGATATTGAAGTGAGGAGTTCCTTTGTTTCCATCTCTGTGGATTTTATGTTTCTTGATTTTTGTGCATCTCAAAGATTTCATAATGACCCATGTAGATGCTAGTGTGGATGCGGAGAGAAAAGAATACTTATACTAAATACCCTATTTGGTGGGATTGCAAGTTATTAATATAGTACAACCTTTATGGAGGTGGGAAATTCCTCAAAGAACTATTAATAAAAGTAGACCTACCATTCAATCCAGAAATTCCACTATGGGATATCTACCCAAAGGAAAAGAAGTCATTCTATCAAAAAGATATGTGCACTTGAGTGTATATTGCAGCACAATTCACAACGGCAATGATATGGAATCAACATCTATCGATTCATGAATGGATTCACAAAATGTTGCACGTATACACCTTAGAGCACTACTCAGCCATAAAAAGTGCATTAATGCCCTATGCAATAATTTGGAGAATTATTCTAAGTGAAGTACCTAAAGAATAAAAAAAAAATACCAGATGCACTCACTATTAAATTGGAACTAACCAATCATATCATTTATATGATTCTAATGCATGCCCTGTGTCATGTAATCTATTTACATCATCATATTCAACTGCCTGTTACTATGCCATTTCTAATGAACAAAAAAGTTTGCAGATTGTAAATGACCATTAAAAACATTACCAGTGTGAGCAAAAATGAGACTTTGTCTTTACTAAAAATAACAAAACTAGCCATTGTAGTGGTGGGCATCTGTAGTCCCATTTACTTGGGAGACTGAGGCAAGAGGATTGCTTCAGCCCAAGAGTTTGAGTTTGCTGTGACCTATGATGCTGCAACACTCTACCCAGACAGAATGAGACTCTGTCTAAAAATAAAGCAAAGAAATGGGCAGTAAACTTTATATAGAATGAGGATTGAAGCATTCATCTTTTCACCATAAGGCTAAAATTCTTTCAATTTAGTCATTTTGCCTTTTGTATTGAGATAAAAGTTAGTACATCAGTTAGTACATCATCACAAATATTCAAGTTTCATCAGGAAAAATTTTGCTTATGTTTCTGTTTGTGTTATGATAATTTAATGATAATCTGATGAAGAGTGGTTTCAATGTCATCTGCAAATTTTAGTTGTTTGTAGAATAATATATTCAATAACACATATAACATGATAAAAACATTCCTCCTTGAATTTAGTAGAGAATTAGGTTTGATGATTTGAAAATGTTTAATTTTAATCTGAAAATTAAATCATATTTATTAAGAGTATTTTGCCATGTAAAGAATGAACAGAGATATTTGACCTTAATATATTTTAAAAGTTATTTTTGTCATTTTACCCCTATGTTCTGGTAGCCAGGAAGTTTAAAATAAATATTAACATTCAGTTTTAATAAATGTATAGTCCTAATATAATGGCATGAAATTCCTCCACATTATCTAATTTAATATGCATTTAATTTTTAGCTAATATGTGATTTAGTGTTTCAAAATAATGCCAATATGTTAAGGCAAGTATGTTATAAATAATAATTTAAAAAAAATTTAAAATGAAGTTTGTATGAAAAGATTTATGATTTATTTTTAATTATTTGATTGTATTCTTAAAAATCAGCATTTATGTTTTTTAGGTCACTATTCCAAACCAGGCATTTGCTGGCACTGTTTTTCCTAAGATCTGTGGCATCATACATTAGCAGACCGTTGTGACATTATATACCAAAAATATATAGATGCACACACACACACACACACACACACACACACATATAGTCTTCCCCCTACCATGTGGGTATGTATGTAATTTTAATCAAGTGGATTTCAGAAAGTGGAAAACAGACTTTTAAATTTGAATAGCATATATATTCAAGTACTTCTTTCGATTACTTTGCATACATGTATTATATAACACATAAATAGTTTTTGAATTATAAAACTAAAAGAAAATAACAATTGCTAACTATGGTCATGCTGTGACTTAGGGACATTAGTTTCTGCTAAAACATGCATGAGATTCTTCACTTTCAGATATCTGGAATTAAGGTTATAAAGCATTAAGTATTGTGATAGAGAATAATTTCTTTTAGCAAATAATTTATATATGATATATATCATATACATATTTTGACATACACGCAGATTATTTCAAAACTGATTGATGCTCATGGGCCGCTTTCCAGTGGAATTAATCAGTTACCTATTCATTTATTTGGCCTTGGTAAATCCATAGGGTAGGTACACTGAGGGAAAATACACACAAAAAAATTGGTTTGGATTATGTATTTACCATCAATTAGAGTGAATTAATTATTGATTATACTCAATGTTATATGCATTTCTATAAACAGTTAATTTAAATATTTTCACATTATACTCATGGAAGTAGGTATTATTTACAACCATTATTTTTCAAATTTGGAGCAAACAATTAACATATAAAATATTTGCTTGAACAGAATTTGATAGTTTACTAATTGTATAAAATCTAATTTAATACAATTATGAACCAACACTCCTGAGTACCAACATGGTGGAAAATAATATCCTATAATAATGAAAAAGGGCCAAGGCAAGTTGGTTTTTAACCTTTAAAATGATTAGAAAAGTACTGGTTAGTGTCTATCATCATTTCAGTGTTCTTCTGGTTAAATTCATGGATCTCTTGGATGAGAAGAGGTGTGAAATTGTGACAGTGTGAGAGTGTTCTCTGAAGGTAGCCATGGTGTTCATGAACCTGTCTGGAGAGGTTCTAGATTGATGTGTTGTTAAATTTTATCTGATGTGGCTTCTCATAGGTTGTTCCTAGTTTATTCAGGGAAATATGTTATCACTGGTGATGCCATCATGTTTATCTCATTATTTATGAAATATTTCTTGATGTGAAGACTACTTGCCTGAGTTTCCAGGCTGGTCATTTAGTTGGTAAACCTCTTATTTTTTTTCTATTTATTAGTTCTGCATTACCACAGCAGATACACAGCTTTGAATGGAATATTGTTGTCTCGGCCCAATTTGAATCAATGAAAGTCGAAAGGTAAAACTAGCTTTATGTACAGGAATCTTCATGTGCTGTTATATTTAGGCATTTAAAGATTTTACCTTGCTATCTCTAGAGTCTGGGCATAAGGTCAACAGGAGAACAAGAATTTCTTATCCCCTCTAAACTCAGGGTAAATTTGTTTCTATTCAAATTTGTAAAGTGTGAGACTGAGAAAGTCCAGGTCTCCTGGACAAATATCCTAATCTGACCCTTGAGCTGGCATCACGACAGGAGGATTGTTGTTAGAGTTCATGTGAGGCTGGGAAAGAGAGCCGTTGCCAGCCACTGCTCTCTAGGAAGCCCAGCTAAGACCACGGGAAAACAAAACCACTTCCAAAGATCACAGGCTTTGAATTAAGAGAATCTGAAGAAAAACACAGGGTGGTGTGAAAGTTACGAAGTGAGATGGCTTCACTGGCTTCGTTGTTGTAGTGTGAGCTTGTCTGAGTGGCACATTCCACCCGTACAAAGCAAACACCTTATTCCCCATTAACAAGTACAGTCATTTGGGTTTCTAACACATGGACTTTTTTCAGTTATGTGTTAACCACTCTTTAACAAAGTAGGAGGGCAGGGGAAAACTTCGAGGGTGAGAAATTCTCAGAAGATGTCAACTTTTAAAACACAATTAACGACACTCATTTTGAATCAGACTTTTTGTTTTAATTGTTGATGTTGCTTCAGACCAGACCCTAAAACTTTGGGTCATTTGGTAAGCATATTCCTCTAGACTTGGCCTCAGAATCCCTGTGGGCTAAAAACTACTAGATGGAATTTCTAATTTAACCCCAAGTTCCCTCGTCAAACATTTACTCTCACAGTCCCTCTCATAAGTGGCCCCATAGACTCTTATTCATATTGACAACTTGTACTTGACAGCACCCGTGAAAGCACTGACAGCTTTCCTCCAAAAGCAACATTCGCCATAGTGAAGTTACTTCAACACCTTGAAATTTACCTTTCAGAATAAAAGGTTTCATACAGGGTGATTAATACAATTCACAAAGGACCTATTTATAAAAGGATTCCTTGTGCACTCGGCTGATAGTTGCTGAAGTATTTTCTTTTGCTTTGGGGCAAAGCTGAGAAGAACTTTGACTTCATGGAACCTCCATCTATTTACACAGGTGTGAAGCTCACATGTTTTCCATGTAAGTTTCTTTGCCTCTGTGGTTTCTTTTGCTTTCTCGTTTACTCTGCCGTTGTCTACATCCCTCTCTCATACTCCAGTACCATCTTTACTAAGACAAAAGATTGCTGTAATGTTGTTGATAAATGTTCTGGGAGACACTTGCTGGAACCTACATGACAATTTTGGTTAATTTCCTTATTCCATATTCCTTTTGCCAAAATGCCTGACATGAAAATGGCTCCATTATGCATATTAACAGGTGGATCCATCAAGTCTAGAAATTCTTATGTAGAATTTACCACAAGTAGCTAATAAAATGGAAGGTTAGAATGATATTTTACAATGCCACCTTTACAATTTGTTTTGGTTCTTGAACACAGTCAAAAGAATTCAGTAATCCGTCTTTATCTGTGGGGGATATGTCCCAAGACCCCCAGTAGAAGCCTAAAATTGGGTCGTATCAAACCCTATATACACTCTGTTTTTTCCATACCTATGGTAAGCATACATACCTATGGTGAGGTTTAATTTATAAATTGGATACAGCAATATATTAACAACAATAATAAAATAGAACAATTATAATAATATGCCAGCATCACTACTTTTGCACTTTATGTTAAGGTAAATAAGGGTAACTTGAATGCAACCACTGCAATTCTGTGATAATCAATCTGGTGACTGATTATGTCATTGTTTACAAAATATTCTACCATTGTTTATAAAATAGTCTACCAAGTGACTAATGGCCAGGGAGCATGGACAATGCATGCATCCACAGGACACAGAAATGACTCACAAACCAGGTGGGACTAAGTGGAACAGCATGAGATTTCCTCATTCTACTCAGAATGGTGTGAAATTTAAACTATGTTTGTTTATTTTCAGTATTTTCTATTGAATAGTTTTGGACCATAGTTCACTGTGAGTAACTGAAACAGCAGAAAGTGAAATTGTGAATCAGGAAGGACTGATGTATTAGATATCCAAATTGCCACTCTGAATTTTAAAATTCTTTCTTTTTATGTCTCTCTCTCATTTTCTGATATCCAGTATTAAATATATTCATTACATACATAAAGGAATAGCTGTAGGATACCTGGAGAACTGCTCAGTAAGTGAAATATTTGTATTTACATTTCCTATGAATTCACTCTGGAAAATTATGTCATTGTCCATTTTGTTGTAGACAATCTAATGTATTATTATTCCCATTTTTGTTAACATGTAAAATAGAACTTACTGAAAGTAATCAAAAATAAAAAATAATTGCTCCTTTTGTTCTCTATCAACATATTTTCTCCAAATCCAAGGATAAGGAAAGTATCCTTTCTGTGGTGTGCTCATATGATGAAGCATAGAGATAGTGAGTTAAGGAAGTAAGTTAAAAGCACTGTAATCATTCCTGAGGGGTAATGAAATATATAAAAGAGATGTTATAGTCATAAAACTGAGTAAAGCCCAACTTTATGCTTATAGTTCACTCTTTAGGTGGGTCTAATTTTTTTTTTTTTTTTTTTTGCCTTCTTTCTACTGCTGTTAAAATAATTTCTTTTACCACCTGTTCTTTCTGCTCTAGGCCGTTTAAACATTAAACACATAAAGAAGACTATGCCAATTAGGGGCTATGGTGCACAAGCTATTTTATTAATAGAGAATCCCAATTAAAATTTATGTCTTTTATTCTGTTTAGCTATTATTGCAAATTACATAAATGAGGACTGACCCTTTGCAAATTTCATGTATTAGGCATTGATTTTCTTCCATGAACTTTCATAAATTGGTTTTCTTGCCTTAGACTAAAAGAGGGTCTAAAGCTTAGTCATAATTCAAAAAGTGATTTATGACTGAATAATATATTTATCAAATAGAAAGTCGTAATCATATTTTTTACATTATCTTTGGATAGAAGTCTAGATGTTTGGGATTATTGATTGTTGATTAACAATGACAAAATTACCTTGATTTGTTTTTTAATGCACCCAGTGAGCTCTGTTTAATAAACAAAGTAGAAAGATCGAACTTTCTCAGGGGAGATAGCCTAAATTATCAAGGCTTTAAGGCATATTTAACATAGGAATTAACCAGCAATATATATTTAAGAAATAGAATTTAAGCTTATATATTTAGGATTTTACATATTTCTGAACTAATATGAACAGAGTTGGCCATATATTTCTCCCATACCAATTTTCCTTACCAGAATAATCAAATGTGGAAAAAAAAATGTTCTTCGTACCTTACACAACCCTGGCTTTTTCCAGTAAAAATTGACCTATAAGAGGTGAGAAGTGAAAAAATAGTGGACCGCTAATGAATTATAATTATTCTTTGGATATTTTTTCAATGTAATTAAGACAAACATATAGATACATGACATTTTGAATAAAGGTAAGAGAAGGAGATAGCCTTAGGGTTTTTTAATATTGCTATTTAGCAGTGTATCTCAAAATAGTCTATTTTTATGTACTGTTTACATTATTAGAAAATACGAGGAAAATTCACTGATTTTTTTTTTTTTTTTTGCACTATGTAGTTTAAATAATCTTTAGTTAGTGGGGGTCTCTGCAAATGCAAAATGTTAGAAACATTGGAGGATTCCTTAATTTTATGAAAGAGTCATCATATTTGATAGTGACACAAATTCGGAAACACTTCTTTGGAGGTTTAGATAGACTCAAGAGGTACACATATTTAAGGCAAGGGGTTTGAGGACCACCTTCCTATTTGTTCTGGGAACTAATCTTATTTAAGACAAGTAGTACGACATGTAGAATCGATTTACTCTAGTCTTAGAAAATTCTTAAATTTAAAAAAGAGATCTGTGATCTGGTTAAAGTTATAAATTCACAAGATGGATCGTACTTACAACATATTTGCAAATATTAAAAAAAATGTAGACTGGCTTTGCATCAACAAAGTTTGAATTCTGGGCCTTCTTAATCTTTTCTTTTTTTCTTAAGCCACAGTTTTCCTCATGTATAAAATGAGGATAATTGTAGTCACCTCATAAAGTTGAGGTGTTTTGAAAGTAAGGACTATATGAGATAATGTTTTGAAAGTAGTTTGAAAATTTTCAGGCAGTTGGTAACGCTCACATAAAAATAGCATATTTTTTTCCTTCTCCTTCATAAATATGTATTGAGAATCTACTATGTACAGAAATTTTTCTGAAGAATAAAAATAATACAAATTACAGTATAAATTATGAAAGAAAAAAAGGATAAGAGATATAAATATTAAAAAATATGAATCATGTTTTGTATTCAGAGGGTGAGGACTATTTTAATTGTGATGAAACAAAGCATGACTATATGGAAGTAAGGGAAGATAGAATGAGGCTGGTAACCTAACCCATGATTAGTTGTACACTTCAGATCAAAGAGTTTGGATCACGTTTTTCAGGCAATGGGAGTCACTAAAGTCTTCTGAGTGAAGAAAACAATACAGTCAAAACTTACTTCAACATTGTGAACTATTAAGTAGGGAATAGCACACCAGATAGGATGTCTGAACTAAAGAAATAGGGAAAAAAAGTAAAATAACATTTGAAATATGAGAAAAATTTCAAAGGAAGAATCAATGGGCTTATAATAGTGATTATAGAAAAAATGGTCAAAGAAATAACAATTATTCTGAAACCATTCAATATATGAAAGTGGGAGACTGGCTGACTTTGGGGGGGATTATGAATTCTGATTTTGACATAATGGGTGAATGAGGCACTGATATAATATTGAAAGGGTCCAATTCAGTTGCCAATAGGAAAGGTGAGACTGGAACTGGAAAATAAGGCTTAAAACAAAAATATTAGTGGAAGGCTGAGTGTCATTGAAATATGGGTAAGTTGTCTTATATAATCACTGGGAAGGATCATATTTCTCCCCATTGAGAATAGGCTTGTCCACATGACTTGCTTTACTCAAAGCAACTTAAGGAGGAGTGACATTCCTTTTCTGGGACATGCTTTGAGAGCCATTTTCTGCTTGGTTCCAGTTTCTTTTGCTCTTCCACACCAACCAACAACATTCTCCATGGAATTCACCCAAGTTTTAGAGTGCAACCACTACAGTGAGCAGAGTCCAAAGCCTCTCCTTGTCCCACCTCACTCCACTCTGAATGCCCATCACAATGATCACTTTTTAAAAAAGGTGTGGACTTTTATTGGACAAGTGCTATAAGGGGAATAAACATATATTGTTGTAGACTCCACAATTTTGGCTTGTTTATTCCTCATAGTGTAACTTAGCATATTTGGACTAATACAAATAGAAGTGGCAATAAAGCTTTTAAGATGGATGGTATCCAAAACAAGATGGTGTAAAGAGGTGATATAATACATAAAAAGATACCTCTGCTTTGCATGTTTATCACAGCACTATTCAAAATAGCAGAGATATGGAATCAACTTATGTTTCAATCATTGGAAGACTGAATAAAGAAAATATGCTATATATACATAACTAAATACTATTCACCTGTAGAAAGGAATGAAATGATGCATTTTGCATCAACATGGATGGACCTGGAAGCCATTATCTTAAAAAAAAAATTCAGACATATAAATATAAATACCACGTTTTCTCACTTTTGAGTGTTAGTTAATTAATGTGTGTTTATGGGTGAAGAGTGTTGATGGACAGTGAGGACTCAATGCGGGGGTCGGAAAGTTGCTTACTGGGTATAATGTGCATTGCTCTAGCGATGGATGCACTGAAGGCCCTGATTTCATCACAATGCAATGTGTCATTGTAACAAATTTGCACTTATGCCCCATGAATATATACATATACTTATGCCCCATGAAAAATAGATGGAAAAAAGGAAAGAGTAGAAGCTAAACATTTAATGCCAGAAAATAATTTTAGAGACAAAGCAGGATGATGAGGCAGTAAATGAAAAGAGGTCACCAATATGAAGAAGAAATTTTAAATAATAAATATTAATTTCACACCATTAAATATTGTACAAAAATAAAGTGGCATAAGGGTTGAGAATTAGAACATTTAGAAAACGCTGCTAAAGAAGCTGCTAGCCTCTACTGCCTCCTTAGAAGTCATTCCTAGTGTTTCTACATCACTTTCTTGCCAGAAAGATAAAATTGTCAGCTTACATAGAAATGCAAAACTTCTAACTGACATTGTCAATATATGCAATCTGTCTGCTTCTCTAGAAATTTTAAATTCTACCCCTTGATCAAAACACAGTAAAACTCTACTTGAAACTTGTTAACATAATTTCTTCTTTTGCCATTACTACTATTTACAGGATATTTTTTTTTTTTAATAAGATATATAAAAAGTACATCCAGGGCGATGCCTGCTGCTCAATGGGTAGGGTGTCAGCCCGATATACGAAGGGTGATGGATTGGAACCTGGCCCTGGCCAAACTGCAACAAAATATAACCAGGTCTTGTGGCAAGCGCCTGTAGTCCCAGCTACTTGGGAGGCTGAGGCAACAGAATCGCATAAGCCCAGGAGTTGGAGGTTGCTGTGAGCTGTGACTCCACAGCACTCTACTGAGAGCAATAGAGTGAGACTCTGTCTCTAATAAATAATTAAATAAATAAAGTATATCCAAAATTTTCTTTTTGTAAATATATTTGTGAACTGAAACTGATATTGTAATACTATCAGGAGCTAAGCATTCCCAGAGAGTGGCCAAGGCACACCTGGTCCCATATGACAGCTGTCTATTCATTTCTGTCCCTGAAAGGCCAAGGATTAGTCTTTCAGTTTCACTGAATTTATCAAGGTAATTTGCTCTACCCTTATTCTTGTCTTGAGAGAAATTGTGAAAACATTTTTTACTAATTTCTATAATAATGCCATGTAATGGGAGAACTATGTTTCTATTTATATACTTACTTTTTTTTAACATTCTCCATTTATAAATTAGTCAATATTATATGTAAAAGCCCTTAGAAAATGCTCAATGTCATCAAAATATAAGCTGTTGTTTTTGTGATCATGAGTTTATACAAATGTTTGCAACAATTTCTAGTCATGCAATTTTATCCCTTTCTTTTCATCCTCTGCATTTCACCTAAATAAATTGTTCCTAAAATATAAATCAGGCCATACTGAAAGCTCTTCTGCATTTCATCCACAAAATAAGCTTTGAGCTACCTTCTGGAGACCAGAAGGCCTTTATTTCCAGGCCAATCTCTAACTCTGTGGCCTCACTTGGCACTGTTTAGCTGCCTCATTCTTAGAATGAATTCCTTGAAATTGCTTTGCATTTACCCAGCTAATTTATGTCTGCCTTCCTCTCTCTCTCTTTTTTTTTTCCTTTTCTTTCTGCATGGTATGTTCATATCACACAAACTTTGTTACCTACGTAGGTCCTTTTTCTTAAAATTTTTTTTTTTAATAATTTACAAATGAAAGTTATATATCATTATTGTGTATAACATAATATTTTGAAGTATGGGTACCTAATGGAATGTGTCTTGAGCTGATGAATCTACTTGTATTCATTACTTAACATACCTATCATTTTCTTGTGCTGATAACACTTAACATCTACTACCTAGTGATTTTCAATATAAAACACATTGTTATTAACTGTAGTTATCATGCATTCCTTGGATATCTTAAATTTATTTCTCCAATCTAACTGAAATTTTATATCCTTTGAGCATCTCTCCCTAACATCTCCTTATCTTTTCTAAGAAAAATTTTTTTCTGAACATTCTTTTCTATCTGGATTACTGGCTTTTTCTCAATGTTTCCATCAAGCAATCATTGCAGTGATTATGTCTTTTTCTTTCTTTTTTTTGGCTGGTGCCAGGTTTGAACCCACCACCTCCAGTATATGGGGCTGGCGCCATGCTCTTTTGAGACACAGGCACTGTTCAGCAGTGATTATGTCTTAAAATAAAGATCTGTTTGAAGAATTTCTCACTCACTAAACTGTGTGGTCTTCAAGGTTAGAAATTATGGTTTGTTTATTTTAACCACAACATCTATCAGTGTATCTGACAAATTGTAGGTGTTTATAAACTTTGAATCATAGAATGCAAGGTGTCACTGCATATAAGGCAACAAATCGCATAAGTCTCATGTTTGCTCATTTATCGCTAATTTTTTCTATTATCTTATTATGTCTTAAATATTGGGTGTCTTGAGTCATTTCTAGAGTTAAGCAGGGTGTGTATTTAAAGAATTATGACTGTAGAATCTTAGCATTATATGAGATATTAGAGACAATTTAACATAATCCTTTTGATTAATAGATAAGGAAATTAAGAGACGGACAATAAGGGATTTGTCTGCAGAAACATTGGCAATAATGCCAGAAGGATATCTAAAAGCTAGAACATCTCAAATACATGTTCATTTATTCTTCTACTAGATTTTACTCACTTTGTCTGCTACAGGTCTATATTGTTCGCAACTTACACAATTGCACAATTACACGAATTACACAGCAATTCATTGTGTTGATGCAATGAGGAACATAGATATCTTTTTCTGCTGGATAATTATTTTCTATAAATGTCAATTGACCACCTACACTGCTCCAGGCATTTTGCGTATATCATCTCTGTTAAGTTAATCTATGAATCTTGCCAGTTAGGTCTGATACTTTCTATTTCCCGCCTCACAAAATTGAAGGCAAGAATTTCAAGGAAGATTCATGAATGACAAAGAGAAAATGAATTTGAAACCAAGATATTCTGTGTCCAGATCCCAGCTAATGTTGAACTGTTGATCATCCATCAATGTTGAACTGAAATAGACACACTAAACAAACAGAATCTACTCTCATTTGTTATTCATAATAAAATTAAGTTAGGGAGCAGGTGGGAAAATGGGAAAGAAGAATAAAAATAAGAAAACTTTTTTAAAAATATAGAGACAGAATGCATCATTTAATGGCTATTGGTGGGAAAACTAAGCAACTGTCAATATTTATTAACTACTGTGCTCCGGGTGCTTTTCTCTAACTGCTGCAAAATGTTGATATTCTATTCACGTCTTACACATGTGAAAATGGAAGCTTTAAACTCAATTCAATAATTTACTCCACTCTGAAATTCTTGGGCTTTTTGTCAATTGAGTGCAAATTAAGAATTGGTTAAACTTTAAAAGGCAAGGTGAGAAAAGGCAATCTTCCTTTCAAATGAAAGGTATAAAATCAAGGTAATAAAGAACAAAATGTAGGGTATGTTGAGAAGTAAGAAACCAAAAGGAAGCTCCAAAGGGGAAAATATTAAGAGTTCTTGTGGTGAAAACCTTCCAATGGCAGGTTGTGGGTCTATTCTTAGTTTCCAAAGCAAGAAGAAGGCATAAAAGTACACTTGAAATCTATCAAAACTGTGCAAAAGTAAGATTACTCTGGTGGTAATAGATGTGGGATGCAGTGAATCATTTTAAAGTAAGAATGGCAGTGGTAATAAGTTGGAAGTAGAAGTACCAGTAGTGAAGAAAGAACGAGGTAGACAACTATTTGCTATGCACAGTTGGGACCACAGTGGGTAGCTGAATATGTGCTATTACTATGTGCATTGTTATATATTTTTCTTTAGCCAATGGCTTAAATATAAACACTGAAAATAGAGCAGAGAATACTCATTTGTTTCCCCTAATCACACTACTATGATATATAATGTTATGCCAAATACACTGATAGTTAAGTTATTCCTACACAGGATCTGCCAAGCAAGTGCAAAAGTTGCAAAACACATTTGTATGTGTCTTGTGGATGCTTTTGTAAAGCTCTATGTACATTTATTGCAAAGATAATTGCCGATGTGACACATAAATCTAACCAATGTGTGCTTAAAAGTCTGATAATCCTGACTCAGAACCTCTTTCATGTAATGTACTTCTAACACAACTAAGCTTTCTCTAAATTTTCCTCTTCCACATGGTGTTAAAGGAAAAGCTTTAGGCCAAATTTAATTTAATTTCATAACGCTCCCCTTGTGGTTACCCTTTCAATTTTGAGAAACTAACCAAAACCTTGGGAACTTCTTACTGTGGCTATCATAATGGATTTGTTTGAATTCATCATGGAATTCTCAATTCACAATGTCAAATTAGTTGAGTAGTTCTTTATATTTTTCATATTTTTGTTATTCTAATCATAGTGATCATTTGATATACCAGGGATACCTACATTTGAGCATTTAAGACCCTTAAGGGATTATAGCACATTGGAGAGACTATTATCATGGCTGTAAGGGAGACAATGAAATAAAAAGTAGAGTATAGTCCTTAGCAGGAGTGTCCACCAACAGAGCCAGTCAAAAAATTTAAAATTCAGGCTATAAAAATAGTCAACAGTCTGATTGGTCATAGTCTTTGGGGCAAGATGGTGTTTAAGAACTGTCATTGGTTGAAAATGGTCTGATGTAGAGAAATATCTATTTTTGCAATTGGCGTGGTAACACAAGTCATAGTAACCTGGCAACTCACTAAAAGAAACACACAGATTAGAAAACATTGGAATAGCAAAGCTTGCCATCTGCCATTTAGATGCTTGTTAACCAGGTATTAGCTGCTCTAATAAACACATCACATGTTTCTTTCCCCTGAGAAATATCCTTAATGTATTGAATAGCAATGTCCAGAGAAACAGCAGTATCAGATAATAAGCTTTCTATAGTAGTAAAATCAGGGGGGAAATAAGTGCAACATTTTGTTTTCTTCAACACTATAAACCAGCAATCAAACATGGGAAAAGAGGGCATCTAAAACTATGTGATATTCTATTAAATATTTTTTTGAACATGAATATTCTTATGCACCTTTTGGGGAGTAGATTCTATCCTTTTGAACCTCTGGGAGATCTGATTTGCTACAAAATCCAAGATTTTTCACAATTTAGTATCAGCTTCAAATTTCATAATTTCATACATTAAACACCCCACTACTGCCAGGACTGAGTTTCTAGCAACTCCATTGGAAACTTTGCTCAGTGGAAATTAACTTATTTTCATCTATTTTGTGATTGGCATTAATTTCAGTTATTGACTGCTTTGGCTTATTATAAGAGTTATTACAGAAACTTTAGGGAAAGTTTGGAAGATGACTGTGAGCTAGGCTAAATAGCAAAATCCTAACCAGTGAGGAGGCTTAGAAGAGCAAACAGTGTCTTCACAGACCAATAAAGGCCTTAGAAGGCTGGAAAAAAGGCCACCTAGTGGTGTTTGAGCAGGAGCCTGTTAAGTTTGTTCATCCCTACAGTCTGCTCAAACTCCTGAACGGGGTCTAGCCATGGAAGACTTAACTTTCAGGGATCCTTTTAGAGCATGCTGTAAGGATGCAAAACCACATTTGATAGAAGGGGATCTTACTGAATTTAATACAGGAATATTATACAAGTAATTACCCCTATTCACATAAGTAGCTACAAGACTTTACACAAGGGATGCTTGGAAGCCCAATACAACCTTTTGCTGGCATCACTCAGATAGGCTTTCTGTATTTGGTAGCAACTAGGTTATTAACTGGGAATGTCAAGGTCGTATTTCCAGTGAGTATAGAAAGCAATTAGCAGTGATTGTAGTGGGATAATTATGTAGTTTTCTTTTGGGGGTTCAAGGTGACTCACAGAGAAGCATTGGCATAGTGGAATTGTTTCTGCTATTCCATTATCACCCACAAACCCAACAATTGTTCTGGTTTCCTGCTATGGCTTATGCTATAAGCCTTTGCTAAAACGATTCTAGAATCCACGGTCCCTTGAATTTTTTTTAAGGAAAGGAAAAAAATTGGGAGAATAGAAAATATAAGAAAGAAAAATAATATAAAGACTTCCATGATGGTAAAGGGGTCTCGATTCACAATCTTGGGAAAGGTGTTCATGTCCAGAATGTCATCCTCTTCTGAGGAAAACTTCTGTGCTCATCTTTATCTTAAAGTTTCTAACAGGTTTACAGTACCAGGAGTCTGCAAGTGCCCTTTTGAGTTGAGAGATGTGTCTGCAAGACTTTATGCCCTGAACTTCTGCTATATAGAATAAATTAGTATGTTGTCTTCCAATGCAGTTCCAGAACAACCTTTCCAAAAGAACAAATCTCCACTGAAGGTATACTTATTATCAGTTGGTGGGTTACAAAGGACTTCTTTTAGCTGATGAAATATGATTTGGCAAAATGTATTTAAGTATTGCTAGTAAATTGCATCAGAGTGATAGATGGAAGATACTTAAGGTTCTATTACCAGGAGCATAGGCTTTACAGTAATTATTTCATATGGGGTAAATCTATGCTTTCCAGTGGGAGTAAATCTGATAGCCATCAATGGGTAATACTTTTAATCAAGCCAATTCAGTTGATTTAGTTAGCTTTTCCTAACATTAGTGTGATTGCAATACTTTATTTAACTGTTTTATAACTTGTCCAGTGAAATGATTATCTGGAAGATTTCTCCAGGAATTCCCATAAGGGAAACACATTTAAAAATAACTCCTTAGTTACTCTTACAATATTGACCTTCCTGGATAAGAAAGCTTCTACACCACTAGAAAACATGTATTGAAGGAACAGTTGAATGAAATCCATTTTTAAGTGTTCAAATAATCCAGCAGTTGCTGAAAATGTAACACGTGAGTTTTATACTGTTTTAGCAGAATTACAGATTTGACAAGCCAAGTATTGGTTACAAACCATTTCAGTCATTTTTAGAATAGTGAACACATCAATAGTATTTTCACAGTTTGAGTTGTTTAATCTCTTTCTTGATGAGCCATGGAGGGCCTGACTTTTTGTAAGGAAAGCTTTAAAGACTCAGGAAGGACCAGGTAGGCCAGCTGACCAGGCCAGCAATCCTCTGTGAGTCCACACTAAACATTAAATTTATTTCTTTTCACATGTTGATTTTGATTTTACCAATCAGGTGCAGCACACTATTAATTAAATAGGTTATCATCAGTAATTGGACTTTTTTCATTCTTATGGAGTTAATTCAAATTGCACATCTGAACAATTTTGGTACTGGTTGATTTGGCATGAAAATATGCCAAGTCATTTCCTTGGTCTTTAATTAATTTTTGTTTTGCTTGATGTTGGGTTAGCAGTTCTATGAACTAGTCAGTTTCTTCACTGGAGTTCTGTGAATTTTTATCCAGTTCAATCGTAGGATCTTAAAAGTTAATCAAAAACCTGTACTTGTCAGAGTTCTTTCCATAGAACTACTTGAAAATAAAGCACATTATCTTACAGTTGTTCAAGAAAATACCAAACAATTAACTGTGTGTCAAGATATGACTTAAAATGGCCATATTGAAAGATCTGGTAATAATGCAACTGATGAGGAAATTCAGTTATTTCTGTTGTATAAAACATTTTATGATGATAACTTAGAATTATGACTAGTAGATAGAATTTCTGCAGTTTCTTCAATATGTATTAAAAATCTATAAAAATATAACTGAAAGTTTGGCATTATTTATGACAATGATCCCAATGTAATTTAATAAATCAAATAAGCCCAATTGGTTTAATATTCTCTTTTTATAAAAAGGAATACTTTTGTGTTGGTTCAAAGGCTCATTGGAAAATTCCAGACTTAATTTGATGTTTAGAAGGAGGCTTCATTTAGAATTAGATTCGGGGAAGTTTGTGAAAACTGCCAATGTTTTAAAACATTTGAAAAAATACAATAAAAGGTCACTGTGAACAATAGTCATTTATTTAGCCAAAATCATAGTTAATAGACTTGAAGGCAAATACAGACAGTTACAAACCTACATAAAAAGCAGAACTGTTTTAAGAGAGAGGACTCTGTTTTCTCATGTGATTAAAAACTCAATAAAGACAACGTGACGTACAGGAAATATTTGAGGAAAAAAAAAAATCTTTGTTTCCTAGGCAAACTATCTAAAAGGTAAAGAAAAACCTTTCGCAATTTCCCATTAAAAGAAATCCAAGTTTTCAGGTGCATAGCTAACACCTGTAATCCTAGCTCTCTGGTAAACTGAGGCAGGCAGATTGCTTGAGGTTAGTAGTTCAAGACCAATCTGAGTAAGAGTGAGAACCTATCTCTACTAAAAATAGGAAAAAAAACACTAGCCAGGCATATGACAGGAGCCTATAGTCATAGCTACTAAGGAGGCTGGGGCAAGAGGATTGCTTAGGCTCAAGAGTTTGAGGTTTCTGTGAGTTGTGATGATGCCACGGCCCTCTATCAGGACAACAGAGTGAGACTGTCTCAAAAAAAAGAGAAAAAAAATAGGCCAAAACTTTGAGAAAACCTTGTTGTTTTAAGAGAGAGTACAAAATTTTAGTTTTGTTCCAGTATTTTTTAATATTAATGCTGAAGTTTTGGAAAAAAAAAAATATTTCTCTTCTATTCTTAGCCATATTAATCAAACATAAAATTTTTTTTCACAAGATTTGTTTTCCACATCTTCTACAACTTTTTCATCTGTTCAGTTGCTGCCCTATACCTTTTCTCTTTTCATTTTGAAACGAATCCTTTCACTGTAGGACAGAAATTACTCTTTGTTTTCCATTATAAAAGAAAAAAGAAAAAGCCCACATTTTAATAGTTTTTCTTTACAAAAGCATGTCTTACCTTCTGCGTATAGTTGCATTGTGGTGGGCGCCTGTGGTCCCAGTTACTTGGGAGGCTGAGGCAAGAAAATTGCTTGAGCCCAAGAGTTGGAGGTTGTTGTAAGCTGTGATGCCACAGCACTCTACCCAGGGTGACATAGTGAGACTGTCTCAAAAAAAAAAAAAAAAAAGAATATACTTGTAAGTTACAGTTTGTTTACCTATTAAGTTAGGCTGCAGTTCACTATATACATAAGTAGCTGTGAACCAAATTTAATTTACAAATGGCAATCAGCATCCATTATTGTCCGACATCCTCATGCACTATTGATGGCTGCACTATTGGATATTTAGGAAATTTGGGAACTAAAAGGGATCAAATATTTATGGATCTTTGAAGGCGTCCAGAAACCAGTTTTCTGCAATTACTGCAATTACTTTAAATCCTCTTTTTCCCTCCTTCCAAGTTACTACTTCTTCAGTGTAGGTTCACTAAATACCTTTTCCTCATTTCCTTAAGTAATTTTTTCTTCAAATTTTCTGCTTCTGTTTGCTTTGGAGCCACATGTTGCCAGGATTCTTTGCATGACGTGCGAACTGACTGTTTGAAACAAGTCAAGTCTTGACTTGCTCCTTCCACTCATGAGGATGAAGGCCAAGACACAAATCTTGGGACTTCCTTATGTGATTCCAGGATGTTTTAATGACAGACTACATGGAAAACAGGGAGTGCAGAGAGGAGACGTGGAGAAAGAAGCACAAATTTTTTTGACTTCAAGGCAAAGGGAAAAGGAGACGTAAGTCACTTTGTATCCATCAACCACATATATTTACCACCTTTTAAAAAATGGCCAGAGGTACTAAAATATAAATGGAAGGATTTACTATGACATCTGACACTCCTCCCATCCCCCAAAACTATTCAAAAAATATACTTTCTCTGAGAACAGTATGTGTATTTTTATTCTTTTTGCTTTGCCCAAATTAAACAGGAAAACATCTTTGTTTAATAAATTTAAACACTATATACCATATATACTCATGTATATACAGTAAATTTATATGGTAAAAAAAGTGTAAGACATTCTGTGCCTTCTTTGTGCATAATAGCTTTACACTTATTATTCTTTAAGAATTTTTCTGGACCTATAAATATGCATCTTACATGTTCAACTGAAATTTTGTTTTTGTCTTTGGAACAAATTGGGGTAAGAATCTTCACATTGTCTTGTAGTTTTGTATTTTATTTAACAATATGCAATGAACATTTTTCTAAATCAGAATCTAATTCATTTATTTTAGCAGCTGCACAGTTTTCCATTTATGAATATTGTGTCATTCTTTTTTCTTTTCTCTCTTCTTTCCCCTCCCTCACCCCTTTCTCTCTGTCATAAACACACACCTTTCTCTGTCTCTCTCTCTTTTTTCCATGTCTCTGGTAAGAATGACATGAGATTATCTCAGTAGATTAAAGAGGCTATTTTAGAAATATATTTAGAAATGTTATAGGTAGAGTTAAACATAATTAACTGTAATTCTCACTAGTGAAGTATAATACTTCTGCATATCATTCTATTTGTACCCTTATCTTCTTAGCTCTGAGTTTTCACTAACATATTCAGATATTCTCATTCTGTATCCGCACCCATGTGTGATTTGTGGTCTAGTGTCTTCCTTTACTTGATATTCATCAACATACTGTTGATGCTATTTTATTTTTCTCTTTTATTCTGGCAACTTTTAGTATCAGCCTCTACCTAAAGTGAAGAACAAAGCGACAGTGGAAATGACAGCTTCTCTAGAAGCCATCTAAGTATCTTCCTATGCTCTGGGTTTGTTTGTTCTTTTTAGAAAATCAGAGAACACAAAACACGGAACACATCTGACAAGATGCTGAGTTGAACTCATTTTTAGTATATGTCGTGCTGTGGCTGACAAGTTTGTAGTCAGAAAAGTGATTTGGGACAAAGAGAGGGAGATTGGGACAGCACTGCAGGCATTTAATATTTTCTTTGCAATCTCACTGATACGTTAAAGGAAATATCTTGTGGTATAATAGAGATTATTGTCATTTTTGTGGACAAAAAAGCCATAAGGTTGAAGTGACATTAGTTTCTTGAAAATAAAATAAATCAGCTTAATAATATAGGGTAGAAAGTTTATGTGGCTTGCAATTACTTAAAGATGTAGGGGTGGGTATAAAAAAAGTAGAAAAATACATAAAACTGCATTTTTACTTAGTTGTTGTAAAGAACGTTCTAGAAGGAGTGTAGTTAAATAGAAAGGAGCTATGTTTCTAGAAGTATTATGAGAATTCAGAAAGTCAAAGTCTACAAAAGTATATTCTTAAAAGAAACATTTATTTCTGAAGATGAGAATTCTTGTATTAAGTATTTATTTTGGGGGGGGGGTTATTTCTATAGACCAACCCACCTGCTTCAGTACCTATGATAGCCTATAAATTAATACAGACAAGATGTAGATTACATGTATAGCATAAGATTGTTCCTCAACAAATAGAAATGACAAGTCTATTTATACCAGATAGTAGTCACAAGAGAAAAAAATTAATGATTGAATCAGATCAATTGTCTTCCTGTGCAAGAAATAAACCATTCAAAATTAAAAACTGCATTTATTTCAGTTGATTGGCACCAGTTGAAAATTAGCATGATAGGATGATTTGGTGCTCCATGCTGTTCTGCATTGCCCATGTTATTTGGTTTATCTTTTGTTTCGGAAACACTATATAGCCACCATCAGGGCAGGTGGGCAGAGGTAGGAAAGCATTATTTATGCAGCCAAAGTCCCATTGGAGCTATTGTCATATAAAAATACTTAAACGTTAGGGTGGCGCCTGTGGTTCAAAGGAGTAGGGTGTGGGCCCCATATGCCAGAGGTGGTGGGTTCAAACCCAGCCAGGGCCAAAAACTGAAAAAAAAAAAAAAAAAAAACAAAAAAAAAAAAACCTTTACTAGTCTGGGAAATCTAAAGTTCAGAAGCAAAATAGTACATTGTATAGAATTTGATATTTAATACTAACAGAGGGAAATACACATAAGTTATTCCTCTTTTTCTCCCTCATATTTGCATACTATCTCTACATCCCCCAATAAACTGCAGGGAGGTTGATTCTACCTGTCTCCTGTTTAGGCTAGATGGCTGAGACATATCCTCAGTATTGAAATTATGCCAATCTAAGTACAATATTGCCTTTTACTTTTCAACAACTTGAATTGCTCCATGAAAGAAGCAATTTACCTAAATATCTGAGCATCTGGAGACATTTCTTTTATTTACAATTTGCCCACCAGTCAAGTCATTAAAAATGTCCAGAAATTGCTAGCTATATTTTCAAGATAGGAAGTCCAAACTAAATTATGGTTCAGAAAAGCCATTAGGCTAAAGTGAAATTTTATGCAATTAAATCCACACAATAAATATATTGGCAAGTTATTTAGACTGCTCCATAGCTATGGGACTATTGCCAACAAAACTAAGATGGAAGGAAATCCTGTTTTTTAAAAAGTGACTGTTTCTTCCACTACAGAATTTAGGCATCATGATTCTATAGTGCCCTATTGTGCTCCAGGTCAAGTGTTAATGGAGTGTAAATGAGAGAGGATACTCAAGAAGGTGAGGTCTAGAAGAACAGGTCTTCTCAAGGAGACCACAAGGATACACATGCAGGGTCCTCTCCATGGTGACTCAGCTCTTGGGAATTTGTAAACTTAACTTTCTGAAACTTGGAAATTTCCAAGTTCTGTGAAATCCTGTAGTTCTGTAGGGGCAGGAATAGTATCTCCCGCTTGATTCAAACTGGCCAATGAGCAGGGTACCTGTGGAGTGGAACTTTTTGACTGTCAATAAAAAGGGAAAGACCAAGGCAGTCAGAGAACGTGGCCATTTGGAATTCTTCTATGCCAGGGGTCCTCAAACTATGGCCTGCGGGCCACATGTGGCCCACCGAGGACATTTATCTGGCCTGTAGGGTGTTTTTGCTGCCCTGCCTGTCCTGCTTAGCAGCCGACTCATCCCGGGCCACAGTGTGCATGTGTGGAAGGTGTGCCAACTCTCCAACTCCACTCCTTCTCTCTGTCTCTCCCAGCCGGGTGTTTTTGCCATCCTGCTTAGCAGCCCACTTGTCCCGGCCCACAGTGCGCATGTGTGGAATGTGCCCCACACTCTCTGACTCCCCTCCTTCTCTCTGTCTCTCGATTCCTCCTCTCAGTCTCTCGTGTAAGCGGAGTCATCACCAGGTTGCCTGTGCAGAGCCTGCTGCTCCCTAAGGACCAAGGTAAGAACAAGTTAGGATTTTTTTTTTTTAAGTTAGGAGGTTTTTTTGTTTTTTTTTTTTTTTAATTTTTCACTTAGTAGGGCCTCATTTTTTGCGGTTAAGGGGGGCCTTTTTTCCTGAAGTTAGGAGGTCTTTTTATTTTTGCAGATAGGGGGCACCTTTTTTGAAGTTAGAAGAGCCTTTTTTTTAAGTTGGTTAGTTGGTTGGGAGTGGTTTTTAGGGGGGTTGCATCACAGTGATAACGCAAATAGTCAGCGCTCACTGCTATTGCAAATTGTCAGTGCTCAGAGGTAATGCAAATGGTCAAAGCTCAGAGGTAATGCAAATAGTCAGTGTTCAGTGGTAATGATAATTGTAAGTGCTCAGTGTTAATGCAAATTGTTAGCACTCAGCATTAATGCAAATTGTCAGCAGTCAGTGTTATCGCAATGGTCAGCAGTCAGTGTTAATGCCAATGGTCAGTGCTCAGTAGTTCTATGTTATCGCATGGGGGCCCCAAACTGGTAATCTGCCTACGGCCCCATGGAAACTTAATCAGGCTCTGCAGACAGCTGTGGAGTAGGAAACCCAATTTAATTTATAGTAAGTACATTTATATTCTGATTGCTATTCAGTTGTGTATGATTTTGTATGTTGTGTGCTGTATAAGCCCTGGTTCACACTGTTGCAATCTCTGAGCAGTGTGAGTTCAGCCATATGCTTATATAGCCATACATTGCTTCATCCACCAACAAGCGCTGTGTAGTAAATCACTGAAGTGGGACTCTGTTGTGAAAACTGTGGTATCTTGTGTTAACTTCATTAGAGGTAATGTACTAAACCACAGACAATTTCAGGAATTTCTGTCTGAGCTAAATGTTGCCTATGAAGATGTTTCATGCCACATTGGCTGAGTCGAGGGAGAGTTTTGAAACATTTCTATGACTTACTTCCACAGATTATAGCTTTTCTGTTTTCAAAAAACAAAAAAATACCAGAGCTCAATGATGCAGAATGGAAATGGCACCTTGCCTTTCTGACAGATTTAACAGAGCTACTCAACAGTTTCAATGTGCAACTTCAAGGAAAGGGGAAGCTCATCTGTAGCATGCAATCACATGTGAAAGTATTTGAAGTAAAATTAGGCCTCCTCATTAAGCAACTGAAGGAGAAAAATTTCTGCCATCTCCCCACAACTCAAAATCTGTTAGAGGAAAATCAAACAAACAAATCGACCAATACCTGGAAGCACACCACCTACCAAGACTTAGCCTGAATGAAGTGGAAATGTTGAACAGGCCTATATCAAGTTCTGAAATAGCATCAACTATACAAAATCTCCCTAAAAAGAAAAGCCCAGGACCT
>CAUYPK010044081.1:0-14338 GCA_963574355.1 Loris lydekkerianus
ATTTTAAATAAAAATCGACCCTTTGACAGTTAACCTTTCTTTTGTTGTAAAATTTTTTTTTTAATTCTTTATAATAATAATTTTTTTTTTTTTTTTTTTTTTTTTTTGCAGTTTTGGGCCGGGGCTGGGTTTAAACGCACCACCTCCAGTATATGGGGCTGGCACCCTACTCCTTTGAGCCAAAGGCTTTAATTAAAATATTACCCAACACTTAAAAGTATACCAAAAGTCTTTTTTGTAAATAATCTGTGCTAGAGACATGAAAACACATCTTCAAAGAATATACATCCAACAAGTCAATTTTTCAAAGTGGTTTTAGATTTTGTTTGATGGACTTGAAATAAACTGATTTCTGAAAACTGTATGATTCTATTGTTAAAATACAGTCTAGGTGCATCTCTTAAAGAAGAGCAATGAAAATGTTTAGATTGATTGCAAGGATTAAGCCCAGCAACATTGGCTCACTGGAAGGCAGTGACTGTTGGAAAGTTACCCATTTTTTGGTTGTTGACTATTGGAAACTTAAGCATTCACTCATATGGCAGCAGGAACAACTTAACGGTAAACACGAGGTCTCAAAGATGCACAAGAATAATATTCATATCAAAATAAAAAGTTCCTTATTCCCTTACTCCAGAGCTAATTTATTCCTTTATTAACCAGAATTGTAACAAATTTCTAAATATAGCTTGTCAGTCCTTGGTATAATAAAACTAACAAAATAGAAGTGCAGATGGGTCTTTAAATGTATGTCAGTGACGCCAGCAAAAGGGGACAGTTATGATACGCGAGAGGGAGGAAAAATTTACATCTGCTCAAAAAGTCTGGGGTTATTTTGTTTCATCCACACTGCAGCTTCAGAAAGTACTGCTGCTGTTTAATTGTACAGGCAACTCATCAATGTTCTTAACCGAGGTCTGGGCATTTAAAAATGATTCATTTATGTTCAGTATACTCGGCTTAGAAAGGCACTGGCATGCCTAATACATTTTTCAAAAGATTTTGAGAAATGATTAAAGTTTAAATGATTTTGAAACTGGGGAACTTCAAACTTCAGTTATATAAAAAAAAAAAAAAAAGTGAATATTAATAGCTCCTTCCTGAAGACAGTAGATAATTAATTTTTCTAGGTTGAGTGAAAACTACATATTCTAACACAAGATGAAACTCCTTAAATTCCACAAGCAGTTCAATGTTTACTAACTTTTCTAATTTTAAAAAAGAAAAAATATCTGTCTAGTGCTTATGACTTCCTACATGCAAAAACCAAAAATCTCAAGTCTCAAGAGAGTGAATAGTGACAGACTCTGAAGATCCCAGATAAAACCACAAGGACGCTCACTGTGGGAAGTATTACAAGGGTCAGTGGCCTTGCTACTTTAGGCACTGCAAATATGTTGGCTCAAATTCAGCCTCACACTCTGTAATTAGAAAGAACATTACTGTTTTCAGTCTTTAGCTACAGTAGGGAGACCATGTATGTGTAGCTGAGCTCTGTTTTGCAAAGGCCTCCTTGCACTCTGCACTTTGGTCTCTCCTATGACTTTGTGGTAGGCGGTATGTACTTCTACTGATCCTAAAAGGTGATAGTAAATAAAGACTGGCAATAACCTTCAACTAACTTCTTTTATTTCCTCAAAGAGTATCTTTTGACTAATATAGTCAAGGCATTCAGTAAAAATAAAAATATACTAATAGATATTTTTAAACTATGAAATATGATAGACAATGATTCTTTGGTTAAGGTCCGTGGGACCCCAGGGAGACATTACAGGGTCTTTGGAGAGCTGATGAATCTACTAAAATTATATACCAATTGTAAACATGTGATTTTTCTCCAGGAAAATAATTGAGTACTTTTATTCCTGTTTTAAAGTGTCTATGACACCACCTTCCAAAATTATTTGAAAAAGATTAAAACCATTTTCAACTATAGTACAAGTGTTAGAAAATGTTCATCTCATGTCTGATCAATTTTTAAGGGCAGGAGAGGCCACATAATTCGGCATTTCTCTCTCTCCAGCTCCACTTAAATATTATCCAGATGGCCTAGGATTTACATTCAGCTTGGTACAATGAATAAATTAACAGACTTCTTGGATTAAATCTTTACCAGTCTGTAACTAGCTGAATGAGCTCAGTGAAATTAATTAACCTCTCACAGCCTCAGTTTCCTTACCTGAAAAATGGGAACAATCATACTACCTCCTCATAGGGATTGAGTGAGAACTGAGATTGTGCAAGCAAAGTGCTGAGCACAGTTCCAGAACCTGATTCTAACTGTATTTTATTAGAGTTGCTTTTGATGACCTTTAATGAATCCCTGGAAAAAATCCTTGATTGTGAATATCTACTTTTTTATAATACAGATTACATGCTCATGATCTTCCATTACAGTGCAAATTATCACATTTTTAACTCACCTTTTTCAATCCTTACCAATATTCAAACTTCAGATGCTTGTATTATGACCCTTTGTACCTGAATTGATTGTTTTGCTGAAAATTTTGTACGTGAGCAGTTTTCACGTTGTGGTACTTTTTGTTTGTTTTGTTTCTAACTTGGTAACTAATGGAACAAACTTAAACTGTTAATTAATGCACAATAAAACCATTAAAATATTATGGGAAGTCTTTAGGCTGTGGAATTGGAAAAGCATTTTAATAACATAGAAGCAATTATTGGGTTTATATCTCAAGGAAATATAAAGCACATAAAAGGTTTTATGGACCATTTTCCGTTTCCTTAAAAGGATAAGAACACTAAGCAAATTAACAAATTTGTCTGAAATGTTGCTCTTTTCTTCCACAGCTCTTGTAGTGAGATTTCTGACCAAACGGTTCATCTGGGAATATGATCCCACCCTCGGTAGGTCAAATTTTGTTTCATCCTCCTCTCCAATGGAAGTTGTGGACTGAAAGAAATGACATTTTCTGTTGCAATATTTTTAAGCTCCTTCCAGCTGGTTTGCAAGTGCTTTATTGAATCATGCAAAGAAGCCCTCAAAAAGGCTAGATGTGTGCTTCATGCTGTCTGTGCTCAGAACCCTGCAGAATTTTAATGCCTAGATAAAGAGATTAGGTCAAATCAAAGGCAAGAAGGAAGTGGGTACAATCTGCTGCTCACCCAAATTGGAAAAATGCAGCTTCATTCAACTGGGAGAAATAGGACGAAATGAACATGGCAGACTTGCTGAGGGATGGAATGGCCTGCTGAGAAGAGTGTAACAGCAAAGTAAAATTTCTGAATACTGATGCTAGAAAAGTGCAAACATAAACTAGGTTTCTCCTCCCCCCCCTAATAAATCTGATCAACACCCATTTAAAAAAGCAAAACAAGAAAAAAAGAAGCAACTTTGATGTCTGGGGATCTTGAAAGTAGTAGTAATATTGATGTATGAAAAGTGGGCAAAACGACTCCTGGATTTTTTTTTTTTTTTGGGGGGGGGAGTTTTTTGTTACCTATATTCATTTTAAAAGGGAGCTTTCTTCCTGCCTTGTGCCTTCATTTGTTGTTTTTCTTCATTCATTTACAGATACAGGAGAACCTCCATAAATGACCACCTCCCCATATTGACCACTTCCTATAGTCGATCAAGTTTTCATAGACCAAACATGCACCACGTGTCTATATTAGTACAGTAGACCCAGCTCTTTATGTTGACCACCTTCGTGTGTTGACCAATTTGTTATAGTTCCTGGGGTGCTCAACTTACAGAGGTTCTACGGCATTTATTAAACGCTTCCTATGTGTCAGATTATTCTAGATGCTGAGAATAACTCAGTCAGCAGAAAGAAGAACCCTCTGCTTTTTCTGAGCATACTGTCTGGTAAAGAGAGAAGACTCAGCAAACTAATATATGTCAGAGAGTGAGGAGTGCTGTGAGGGAAAACTGAACAAGGAAGGAAATAGAGAAGGATCTCACAGTTTCCTTATTTCCTATTTGACTTTTTAATCTATCTGGAACTTATTTTCGTGAGAAATACAAGGTGAAGGTACAACATTTTTGTTCAAATAGTTAACCAATTTTCCTCCCACTATTTAGTAAATAGTCTCCACTCTTGTTGGAGTTTCCACTATATTTCCTCCCTACTTCTAAACACTGTCTTTTCATTTATAACAATTCTAGACTTGCATACTTTTTGTTAATTATATTCTCTCTAGAACATTTTGATGCTTAGTAGAGAAGATATTTTTACAGAATTATCTTGGCTACTCTCTCCAGTTTCTTCTTCCAGGTAAATTTGAGAAACTCTGTCATAATATAACATGATTTTAATTCAAATTGCACTAGAACTGTAAATTACTTTGAGAAGATTCACATCTATATTGTAATATTCTATTTTTAAATGTAGAAGAATAGCATGTCTCCACATTTATACTTTATTCTTCTCTTTTGCTTTCAAATAAATTCACTTTTCTTTTCCTTTTTTTTTTTTTTTTTTTTTGAGACAGAGTCTCACATTGTTGCCTGTGGTAGAGTGCCCTGGCATCATAGCTCACAGCAGCGTCAAACTCTTGGGCTCAAGCAATTCTCTTGCCTCAGCCTCCCAAGTAGTTGGGACTACAGGCACATGCCACAACGCACAGCTATTTTTAAAGATGGGGTTTCACTCTTGCTCAGGCTGGTCTTGAACTCCTGAACTCAGGCAATCCACCCACCTCAGTCTCCCAGATTACAGACATGAGCCACCACACCCAGCCTTAAATTAGCTTTTCATGTCAAAAAATTTTAACCTGTTTTTAAATATAACCACACTCTAATTTTAAAATATACTTGCATCTAAAAATTTACCTTATTTTATAAAATTATTCTTATTTCTCCCACATAAGTAAATATTCTCTTCTTATAGTTTCACTACTTACATAAGCTTTACAGAGATTATCTGAGAATCTTAATGATTTATGAGAGTTTAGTAGGAAAATGCTAATTTTGTTGCTCTACCCATATATCTCAATAAAAGATGAAGCTTTTAAAGACAATCTCATGAAATTTTTGAATTCTCTCTGAATGTGTTCCAATAACTAATGGTACTATGTTTAATTAGTCTTAGCTGAGCCACTTTCCTTTTTGATTTATTCATCCTGAAAAAGAACTGCTATAACTGAAATCTGGCTGCATTGGGGGATCTATAATGCAAGCTTCCTTCACTCGGAATAATGATACTTTAAGTGACCTTCTGCTGTACCACTTAAAAAGGATGGTTGCTGCTAAGCAACAAGCACTTTCATCAAACTTCGGGAATGACAGATAGATGACTCACTCCCGAGGTGAGGGCTTCATTAACTCTCTCCCTCTGGAGACTGGGGGGGTGTGTGTGTGTGTGCAGGCACACGCTAAAAGTCACCCAGTGTTCTAGCCTAGAGCAGTTTCCAGTCCCTCTGATTCAAGGGAAATTAGCTTTTCCTGGGCTTACCTTCACACTGCCTTAGAGAAGACAGGATGCTTTGTTGAGTATGTCCCTGCTTTAATGAGAAGTTTCAAAACCGTAACCCAAAGAGACAGGTACCTTTAAAAGCAAAGTGGCATATTTATTAAAAGCAGACTTGAATTCTGAATTCAGCCCCTTCATCAGAAACACCTTTCCACGTATGAAAAAAAAAAAAAATTGGAATTTTTGCTGCTTTGAAATAACTCAGTGAAGAAAATGCTTGCTACTATAGTAGCAGGTGACCCCCCCAGACTTTTAAATTTCAGGCCCAATGTTTTGTTTATCTTTTTGTTTTTGGTTTGCTTTTTATAGAGAGGAACTATATTTAGAATTTAATTAGTGGTGTAAGCAAGGGGCAGAAGGTGAAGAGGTCACTATACCTGCATACTACTTCTACCCACACTTCATAAAAAGGGAAATATTTTAACCTCAAAGTGTTTAGAAGGATATAGTTTAAGAAAAAGTCAAATTATTGAACAATTTTAGTGTTGTTTATATTTTTCCCATTTTATCATAGACCAATAATATCTTTGTGTGCTGCCAGCCCTAGTCTATGAACCTCATTTGAAAACCACTAGGGAAGGCTATTAGATTTGGAACTTGGACCATATACCCTGGAAAACTCCCTGCTGGTGGTGACTGCAACTTTAAGGTTGTAGAACAACAGGATCCATATTCTGATGGGAGCCCAAGCAAGAGCTGAATCCCCACCTCCAAGAATCATATTACCCTCTAAAAATGCTGGTCATAGCAGGGAATACAGACAAAAACTTAGATTTTGTGTGTGTGTGTGTGTGTGTGTGTGTTTGGAGGCATTGGTGAGGAGGAGACAGATTGATTTCACGGCCTGTGATTGCTACCATGGGACACATCAGAGGCACCAGGCACTGTGTTTGAAACTGCTTAATAAATGCTCAGGCAGGAGGGAGGGGAGAAGTCAGGAGACGTTAGACTTACTGGCACTTTGATTCTGTGATTGATTCTTCTTACCTGCCTTCTTGCCTCTGCTTAGAAAGGCTCATAAAAAGACAAGAGACACACCCAGGAAAAATTCTCTCCTCTGTATACTAAAGCAGCATTAACCAACTCAGAACTATTTAATACAGGCACTGCAGGGATCTTGGAGATCATCATTTGACGAATAGGGAAACAGGTCCAAAGAAGTAAATTTACTCAAGATTACACGGCTAGTTTGTGGTCAGACCAGGAACAGAGCTGAAGTCAGTACAGTTTCCATTCTAGCATAAATCAACATTGCTAACTGCTGTTGTTATTGTGTTGGCCAAGTGTCCATACTAATGTGTTTAAACCTGGAAAAAAAATCTAAATTAGTTAAGGGATTAACCACATACAGCATCCTTTTGTATATCCAATTCCTCCTACAGTATATAAAATTTACTACTATTTATTAAAATATTACTGCATGCAGGTTTGAAATCATATATCTCCCATATACAGTGAAATTCAAGTATAATTTTTAATATACTTAATTCTATTTTGAAACTAATATTTGTGCTTCAGTATATAACATTCTGGTTCATTTGAAAATATCTCCTAAATAGTCATCTCCCTACCCTTAAAAAAAAGGCTCAAATGATCATTTTCTGTTAGTATGAACAAAATGAAAAGTATTCCTACTTCCAACTAAATGCAAACACATTTTCTTTTGTGTTTTCATACGAATAGTGGAGGCAAAGCCCAAAAAGTAATTAGTATATATTTAGAAATTAATTCTGGAAAAGCGAGCGCAGAGATGTATAACATTTTGCCCTCGTGGGAAATACTTTCACTGTTTTACATGTAGAGAGAATGGATTCCTAATGAGAGAAAGAGAAGTTCAAAGAAAAACTGTTCAAAATGGTATGAAACCAGTGTTCAGCTTAGATGAAGTCACTGCTACCCCCTGCTGCTGTGTCTGCTACAGACATTCCATCATTTCCGGCATTTCATCCTTTTTGTTTCAGTTAACAAATAGGCAAAGAATCACACAACTTCATACAATTTTTATTACATTCTATTTCCCCCCTACTGCGGCCTTCTGTGGTTTAAATACATACTCTATTTATCACGGAAAGAACAGAAGAAAATGTCCCTGTTTCTCAGACAACTTTTGGTGCAAAGACATGGAAGAGAGCCCAGAACTTTGTTTTCCAGGCTCCAGGGCTACTGCCAGTCTTTTAAAAAGGGACGTCGGCACAAAGGAGAGTAAAGAACAGTGGAGGGAGCAATGCAAAGGGCAGGGATCTGCAGCACGGGTGCTGCCGGCCCGTCTGCTCCCTGCCAAGCCGGAGCACTGAACACAGAAGAAGGAGCCCATGGAGAGAACCCTTGGAGACAAGCAGTGGCTGTCAATGATTACCTGAGAGCATTAAATCATAGAAACCCCATTTAAAAAGAGCAAGGGGATGGAATGTGCTAGATTGAGAATCACTAGACATAACACTATGCATGGACCCCATGTTCTAGGAGAATGACAGTGATGTAAAATACACTTATTCACACGTATTGAACATAATCTCGTTTTTAAATTTTACTTTTTGGAAAATACTTGAGTGGCGAGCCATGGCGGGGCATGCCTGTGGTAATGAGCGTTGTACATATCCCTGCTGGCAGGGAGGAGGCCGGGTTATGCCACTCAGTCAGGCTGCCTTCTTGCAGTCTGTATTTTGGACAGATTATACTTACTTGGCAAAGTAACAAAATTGTGGTCAAAAAAGTTAAAATAGTTGATGAAATCAAAGTCAGAAACATGAGGTGGATAGATTTTAAAAAGTAATATAAACACTGGCTTGCAGGCCACATCGATGGGAGCAGTAACTTCCATGGTTCTTTTTTTTCTCATGGTGCTGTGCCATTTTTGTATACAGGGTGTCCACAAAGTTTGTGTGTGATTTTAAATAGTGTGCCATTTGTTTGATTATGTATTGACTTTTAATTCCATAATCCATTTTAAATTGCACACAACTTGAAGGACACCCTGTAGATAAGGCCTGTGTATTATTCCACTTTATTTTTACCGGAATCCCTTGTTCTGATATCTATTCCCCTCCTTTTTCCCTTAGTTTATAATCTAATGTAATTGACACTGGGTATAGCATTTAAAAACCTGAACTCCAAAGCCATTCTTCCTGGACACAGATCTCACATCTACCACTTACCATCTCTGTGTCCTTGAGCAAGTCATTTAATCTCATTATGTCTCAATTTCCTCTTGTAAAATGGAACTAATAGGAATATGTATTTGGTGAAATATTTGTGGGAATTAAAAAACTTAACACGTAACATTTTTAGAACAATTCTTATTCAAATATATGTACTAGCTATATATATATATATATGAAAAGTGTTTTTCTGTGATGTATATATTTTAAATTTATATAAATTTTATTGTGTTATATATCTATTTTTAACCAACTGAATGAGATATTCAAAGATCTATTTGTGTTGCAGCATATAATTCTAGTTTCTTACATAGTATACCATGGCAAGCCACATTTATCCTTTTTTTTTTTTGCAGTTTTTAGCTGGGGCTGGGTTTGAACCTGCCACCTCCGGCATATGGGGCTGGTGCGCTACTCCTTTGAGCCACAGGCACCGCCCCCATCCTCTTTTTTTTTTTTTTTTTTTTTCTTTTTTTTTGACAGAATCTCATTTTGTCGCCCTTGGTAGACTGTGGTGGTATAACAGCTCACAGCAACCTCAAACTCTTGAGCCTAAGCGATTCTCTTGCCTCAGCCTCCCAAGTAGCTGGGACTGCAGGTGGCTGCCACAATGCCTGGCTATTTCTTGTTGTAGTTGTCATTGTTCTTTAGCAGGACCCGGCCGGGTTCGAACCCGCCAGGTTCGAACCTGCCAGCCCCAGTATATGTGGCCAGAGCTCTAACCACTGAGCTACGGGCACCAAGCCCACATTTATCCTCTTAGTGATAAACACCTTAGTTGTCTCTAACATGAACCACTGTTAACACCACTGTCAAAATCATTCTTTTAAATCTGTTGTTCTCAAACTTTTGTGTGCATTATAATCCCCTAAAAGGCATATTAGAACTCTGACTAATAATCCTTGGTTAATAATCCTCAGGTAGGGTCTGAGAATTTGCGTTTCTAACAAGTTCCTAGGTGTTGCTGATGTTTCTGAGATTAGGGCATGTACCATTGAATAATAGTGGGTTGACTTCCAAAATGCCACATCAGTCTATCCCTGTGGCTGGTTTGGGAAACCGCCTCCTAAACTAGTCTGGCATTATGTTTATCTAACTTTCTTATTTTTGCCAATATTATGCTCATAAAATAATTTTACAAGCTTCTCTCTGGTAGATAGCCAGGTAGAGCATAATTTTATATATATTTTAGCTATTTGGGCTTCCTCTTTGTGCATTTCCCTTTTGAATAGTTTGCTTGTATTTCTTTTCTGTTCACTCTTCTTTTTTATTAATTTCTAATAGTTCCTTTATAATTCAGATATGAATAATTTTAGTTTATAATGTTACAAATATGATCTCCAGTTTTTAACTTATTTTATATCACACAAAAAAGCTTCATTTAAATGTTGATCTATTTATTTTAACTTTTTTTTTTGTATTTTCATACTTTTTTAATGAGATTTTATATTTTCATACTTTTTTAACTTTAAGTTTTACTTTTAAAATCTAGGAGAATTTAAATCTTTAATCTAATTGGATTTTTAAAAATACATGCTGTAGAGCTCTAACTTTATTTCTTCTGTTTAATAACACGTTTTCCCTTATTGATCCTAATCCCAGGACCATTGACTGAACAATTTACACTTTCCCCAAGTAGTTTGTGGTGTCACATCAGTTATATGCCAACTTCCTACATAAACATGAGTCTGTTTTTAAGGCTTTGGTAAATTTTCCCATTCTGATATTAGCACACACTGTTTAGCAGGGCAGTTTATTATATACTTTGCATCATGTCATTTTAGATGAGTTAGTGGAGCTCCTCAAAAAGTCTAACTAGACTTTTAATTTGAATTGTACTAAAATCAAGATTAATTTTTTTGGGGGGGAATTGATGTCTTCTAAAAAATTGTTGCCTGTTTTTTTTTTGGAAATTTTATTTTTTCAAGTCTTTATGTTATTTCATAATGATTTCTACTGGACAATTTTGTTCATTTTTTATTACTCCCTAGATAATATTTTTTCTTTTGGTGCTATTGAAAATAGTTTGTGTTTTCTCTTATACTTCCTAGGTGAAGTTTGCTTACAAAGAAGAAGGCTAGTGATGATGTACTGACTTTTATTTCCTTTTTTTTTTAGAGACAGAGTCTCATTTTGTCGCCCTTGGTAGAGTGCTGTGGCATTACAGCTCACAGCAACCCCCAGCTCTTGGGCTTAGGCGATTCCCTTGCCTCAGCCTCCCAAGTAGCTGGAAGTACAGGCTCCCACCACAATGCCCAGCTGTTTTTTGTTGCAGTTTGGCTGGGGCCGGGTTTGAACCCGCCACCCTGCATATGGGGCCGGTGCCCTACTCACTGAGCCACAGGCACCGCCCGATGTATTGACCTTTAATTCCATAATCTTGATAATGGTTAACTTTCTTTCTTTGTCTTCAATCTCGTATTTATTTTTTCTATCTTAATGTATTGTCTGGACTTTGCCCTCCATGTTGGATTATATTTTTATGTAGCATATATTTTTCTTGTTTTTGTACTGAAAGGCAATTTGTCTAAAATGTCTCCATACATTTGATGTTTCCTGTGGGGTTTTGACATATAACTTTTATCATGTTAAGCAATCTCTTCCCTTCTCAGTTTTCTAAACACTTTTTTAAAAAATCATAAATAGGTAGCAAGCTATTAAAAAATATTTTCTCCATGTATAAAGTATTTATGTGCTTTTCCCCCTTAGCTGGTTAAGGTGTTAAATAGAATCAATAGAATTTAAACACTATTTACATTTCTGAAATAAACTGCTTAATCATAACATACTTATTAAACTGTTGATTTAATTGGATAATCTTGTATTTAGAATTTTTGAATCCATGTTTAAATACAGAACGAGCTTATAATTTTTTTCATTTTTTGTTTTCTTCTCATTACTCTTGTAGTAGTTGTTATTGAAATTAGGATAATTCTCCATAAAGGGAATTGGGTAGAAATACTTTTTCAGTTTTCTTTTTCTTCTTTTTTTTTTTTTTTTTTTTTACACATGTAAAATTTTATTTTCTTTTTTTAATATAAAAATGTTTTATTTATTTATTCATTTATTTATTTATTTTTATTAAATCATAGCTGTGTACATTGATATGATCATGGGGCATCATACACTAGCTTCATAGACCGTTTGACACATTTTCATCATACTGGTTAACATAGCCTTCCTGGCATTTTCTTAGTTGTTGTGCTAAGACATTTACATTCCACATTTACTAAGTTTCACATATACCCTTGTAATATACACGGCAGGTATAATCCCACCAATCCCCCTCCCTCTACCCACCTTTTCCCTCCCTGCCCTTCCTTTCCCCCTTCCCCCTATTCTTAGGTTGTAACTGGGTTATAGCTTTCATGTGAAAGCCATACACTAGTTTCATAGTAGGGCTGAGTACATTGAGTACTTTTTCTTCCATTCTTGAGATACTTTACTAAGAGGAATATGTTCTAGCTCCATCCATGTAAACATAAAAGAGGTAAAGTCTCCATCTTTGTTTAAGGCTGCATAATATTCCATGGTGTACATATACCACAATTTATTAATCCATTCGTGGATCGATGGGCACTTGGGCTTTTTCCATGACTTAGCAATTATGAATAGGGCTGCAATAAACATTCTGGTACAAATATCTTTGTTGTGATGTGACTTTTGGTCTTCTGCCTAGTAGAGGAATTACAGGATTGAATGGCCGATCTATTTTTAGATCTCTAAGTGTTCTCCATACATCTTTCCAAAAGGAATGTATTAATTTGCATTCCTACCAGCAGTGTAGAAGTGAATTGCTTTTTATAGTTTGAGTCAAAGTTACGAGTGTGCCTTCCCTCAGACAGTGTGCACCGTACCTATTAGGTGGGAGCTTACCCTTCTCCTCTGTCCCCTTCTACCTACTTTTTTTCTCTTGAGTTTTTTATCATCTCATATCATCATACAAAAAAAAAAAAAAAAGAAAAAAGTGACTGCAGTTAAAATAAGAAACTTTGAGAGAAAGAAGCCACATTCAAATAACTTTTATTGTTATATTGTTATAATTATTTCATTTTATTATTAGTTATTGTCATTAATCTCTTAATGTGACTAATTTATACTTTAAACTTTATCCTAGCTATGCACGATCAGAAAAAATATAGTATGGTCACGTGTCAGGATGTATTCTGAGAAATGAGTTGTGTGAAGTTTATAGAGTATATTTACCAGAACCCCGATGACACAGCCTACTACACACCTCAGCTATATAGAGTAGCCTACTGCTGTGAGGCTACAAACCTGTACAGGGTGTTTCTGTATTAAATACTGTAGGCAATTGTAACACAAGGTTAAGTACTTGTGTATAAAGATATAATATCTAAGCATAGAAAAAGATAAAGTAACACTACAGCATATTTAATTTTATGGGGCCAGTCATAGATATGGTCCAAAGTTGACCAAAACATCAGCTCTATATCTATAGAGGCCAGTCCTCTCAGAGGTTTCAAAAATCCACTGGGGGTTTTGGAACATATTCTTCACAGATGAGGGGGAACTACTATATAAGCCTCATGAAAACAGAACTTAATAATTTCTATAATTATATCCCTAACACATGGGAAAATTCCTAATATATAAATATTCAAAAATTATAAAGAATTAAGGAACAATTCAGGATTGAATAATGATGTTTGATATGAAGCATGCAAAAAAGAGAAAACAAGAGAAATTCTAGTGAAGGTGATTATGTATGAAAGCAGGTTTAAGACAATATAAAAAAATCAAGTTTATGTATCTCAAGTTTTCAATGGTAGTGTCCAGTAGACAGTTGGGTATATCAGTCTAAATTTCTGGAGCAGTCTGGACTAAAGACAATAGCATGAGATGGTTTCAAACATCAGCAACTGACAAAGCAGAATATGCTATTTAGGTTGTTTCAAAAGGTTTGTTCGTTTTAATGTCATGTGTATTTGTAGCTCCATATCTCAATAAATATTTATTCTACTGTGTCGTGGTATATACTGATCGATGAAGAATTTTGTACTCTATACATTGATGCTGTTCATTTTTTTCTACTTTTGATTTTTTTTATTCTTTTCAGCCTATTACTATATGATATCATTAAGCAATTTTCGGCCAATTTTTCTCTATGAATTCAAATTGAACCAAAGCACTGCCGAAACAGCCCGAAAAATTAACCAGGCATTTGGCAATGATAGTGTTAATGAACGCACTATTCAACGTTGGTTTGCGAAATTTCGTTCCGGAAATTTTAGCCTTGAAGATGAGCCCCAAAGTGGTCGATCTAGAGTAATCCAGGACGAGGATTTGATGACCCTGGTGGAGACTGACCTATCACAAAAGGTGTGTGGGATGGCAGAAGAACTGGGTGTCAGCTCCCATGCTGTTTTTGATGGTTTAAAACATATTGGAAAGGTCAAAAAGCTCAAAAAGTGGGTGCCCCACGATTTAAACAATCGGCAGAAATTGTCACGTTTCCAGGTTCTTCATTGCTTTTGCTCAACTAAAACGATCCTTTTTTGGATCGGATCATCACATGTGATGAAGGGTGGATTCTCTACGACAATAGGAAACGTTCAGGACAGTGGTTGGACACCAATGAGCCACCCAGGCACTTCCCAAAGGCGAAACCCCACCAAAAAAAAGATCATGGTTACTGTATGGTGGTCAGCGGCTGGTGTGATTCACTATAACTTTCTGCAACCAGGCCAAACCATCACAGCAGAGTCCTATTGTGAGGAAATC
>CAUYPK010044082.1:0-12912 GCA_963574355.1 Loris lydekkerianus
ACCCTTAACAAACATGAAGTGACCATTCTTATGCTTCCTTACTTTTGTTGGTTTAAAGCCTATTGTATCTGCAAGTAAAATTGCAACACCTGCTTTGTTCTTATTACCATTTTCCTAAAATATGGATGACCTTTCACCCTGCGTCTATATTTATTTTTTAAGGTAAGATGTGATTCTTGTATGTAGCAAATATCTGACCTGAGTTTGTGTATCCAGTCAGCTAACCTGTGGTTCTTTAGGGGACAGTTTAAGGCATTCACATTAATGGAGAATATTGTTAAGTCTGGTAAAATTTTGGGTATTGAGTTTTTCAAAATTCCAGTGCAAATTTTTAATCCTTTCACCATTGTGGAAGTTGGAGTTTGATCAAAAGTTTCTGAGTGAGTTTATTTTTTGGTAGAGGATTGAGCTGGTCATTATAGTGGATAGGTCTGAGAATGTCCTGAAGAGCTGGTTTGGTTATGGAAAATTTCTTCAACATATGAATGTCATTAAAGTATTTAATTTCTCCATCATAAATGAAACTCAATTTAGCTGGATACAGTATCTGGGGTTGAAAGTTATTTTGCTTTAGGAGATTAAAAGTCGATGACTATCCTCTTCTGGCTTGAACAGTTTCAGCAGAGAGCTCTTCAGTCATTCTAATATTCTTCCTGTTGTAGGTAATGGATTTCTTATGTCTGGCTGCTTTCAGAATTTTGTGCTTCATATTAAGTTTAGTGAAGTTAATTATGATATGCCTGGGGGAAGTCTTATTCAGATTTAGTCATGCTGGTGTTCTGAACCTGTCTGCTATATGAATTTCAGAATATCTTGGCATGTCTGGAAAATTCTCTTTCATAATTTCATGGAGAAGGGCCTCTATTTCTTGCGAGGCCACTTCATCACCCTTTGGGCTTCCAATGAGGCGGATTTTAGCCTTCTTTGAATTATCCCAGAGCTCTCTGAGAGAATGATCTGTTTTTGTTCTCCATTTTTCTTTCTCTTTGAGAGTTTGGGAGTGTGCAAAGGCTTTGTCTTCAATGTCAGAAATCCTTTCTTCTGCTTGCTCCACTGTGTTACTGAGGGTTTCTTCTGTATTGTTCAGATCTTTGAGGGCTGCAAATTCTTGCTTCAGTGCATCAAAATCTTCAGTGATTTTGTGTTTAAATTCATTAAATTCTTGAGACAACTTTTGAATTGCTCCTTGAATTTTTAATTCCAAATTTTCCTCCATTCTATTAATCTTATTTGCAATTCAAATTCTGAATTCGATTTCTGACATCTCGGCCAGCTGTTTATGAATGGGATCTTCAGTTACAGGTGACATATCTTTCCTTGGGGGGGGGGGGGTTGATCTATTCTTTTTATTCATGTTACCAGAGTTTTTCCACTGATTCTGCCCCATGATTGTTTTATAACATTTGATTTTTCCCTGGACCTTTGTTGAGGACCCATACAGTGATACGGCCTGAGAAACTGGGGACCTGGTTTGTGTGGTGGGGCTAAGTGGTTCTGTCTTGTTTTCAGCTGGTCTCTGACCCTAGTGAAACAGTTACTCTGGTTTTAAGTCTCAGCTGTGGAGATATACCAGTAATCAAGTCACCCCGCCTTCTACAGGCAATAATTGGAAAAGGAAAATCAAACCTTACTACAACCACACACCCAGGGCACCACCTGAATAGTCCTTGGGCAATTGGCTCAGTTCAAAAGGTCCAAATCAATTGTCTCAGTCAGCACCTTTCTCAGGTGGGAGAGTTTAAAAGGTCTCTGGCAACTGGATCTTAGTTGTCTGATGACTACTTACATATGGCTTGCTCCAGTGCTCCGTCAAGTCAGGAAGACCCACCCAGCAAATAGATCAGTCTGGGAAGGTTGATGCCTCCTTCCCCACCTTGCACCTCTGTCACACCCAATCACTGATAACCCCACAGGGCTGTGACCCAGTTGCCTGTTGTGAACAGATACTCCAGGGGGTTGCACCTGCCTGAATCAATGGAAATCTATTTCTGCTCAGCCAGGCTGCTGTGCTCTGCCTCTGTCTAGCGGGGGGGGGAGGAGAGGCCTGACAACCTTAGGTGCTTGATGGAGGCTGGGGGGGTGTCACTCAGTTCTAGCCCCACCCCTGTATGATGTTACTGACAGAACAGAACAGAACAACTCTTAGTGGGAATATGTTTCTGTCCCTGCTAAATTACCCTGCAGAAGAGAAGCTGTTTTGAGTTCCCAGAGCCTGCTCCTCAGGCCCTGTCTTTGCTCCTGCAGGTTTGTATTTGGTTAGTTGTCAGTTCTTGCCTCCTGTCTTCCGTTGTCTATAGGATGATGATCCCCTGAGGGCTGGATGCGTCTTAGGCTCAGTAAAGTGGTCCTCTGGGTCAGCCCTGCCCTTGGAACTTCCTGGCTCTGCATATACATTTCTAGTCCCCACGCTCCACCCAGGCCGGTACCGCCTCAGGCAAACCCTTTAATCACAGGGCCTGCATTTCTGTCCCAGATCTGTTCCATGGTGGTTGCCACCTGAGTAGATGCCCAGCCTCCTCTGGTTGCCCAGGGAGACAGGGGGTGTGGCTTCAGAATACCCGGGACTGAGCCCTTTTGTTGCCAAAAGATGGCTGCTGCTCTGCACCTCAGGGCACCACCACTCCAGTGTGGTTCCCTCTCAGCTGACCATCCTCTCCTCACTCCCATGCCGCAGAATCAGCTGAAGTTTAGGCCCTGTCCACACCCCTCAACAAATCACCCAAGAATCTGGACTCCTGGGGTACAGGTCTCCAGACTTCTGAGTGAGAATGGAGGGGAGTGCTGGGAGCTCAGAGTTGCAGGTAGAGAACATCTACAGTGTTATGCCTGGCAGGAGAACGCTATGACACCCTAGTAGGGGAGGTAAGTCCAGTTTTTAGAGGTTCTCTCCCGTAGTGTAGTGGGAGGACCTTTGAACTCTGCTCATTTGTTTGTGGGGCACTCGGAGCCATTCTCACGGAGAAGGGGACTCCCGTCCGCTTGGTGATGGATTTTGTACCTTTTATTTGTATCCTTGTGGTCGCAGTTCACCTCAGCAGGGTTGATGTGTGTTCTTCAAACTTCTCTCTTGGTGCAGCTCTAATCCACCAGGTTACTTGCTAAATTTCTATCCTTTAACTCTCCTTCTGGATGGGAGCCTCCAGTGTATGACTCAGGGTAAGACTCAGATTCTAAATGATGTGTTTGCCAACTCTGACATCATAGGATCGAGGGTGCCTGGACAGGGAGTGAATCTGCTTGGTCTCCCACAGCTATTTTGGCAGTAGCTTGGGAACAGTTAGCGGATTCTCTTCTTTCAGTGGGCCAGGGAATGACACTACTTCCCCGTGTCCATTGTTCTCACTTTCACAGAAACCTGTGTGCTGTTTTGGTGTTTTGGGACTTGGCACTCAGTTGAACTGCCTTAGCTTGGACAGAAGTGTGGAGAACTTTGGGCATTGTCTATGGCCCCAGACTGAGCCGCTAAGCCCCATGGAGGTAATAGTGTTTGGCTATGGGCCACATGGAGCCATTGTGAGAGAACTTCCCCCACTCTCTGTTGAACTTAGACTCAAACATTCCTTTTTCCTGTCTAAAGCCTGAGACATTCTTGCAGTGCAAACTTACATTGCTACTAGAACCAAAGAAAAACTAATAACAAAGGAAAGAGGTTAATTCCATTTTCATAAATAAGAGTTTTTAGAAAATAGTTAATATTGACTATTCCTAGTATAACATCAGAAATTTTCATAGGGGATTCTTAGAAATATTGTAATACTGATCACAGATTTTATTTTTATGAGGCTTATGTAGATACCACATCAATTTTGTATATGAGATTAGAATTTAGAAAGATTACGCCAGTCTTTTTTTCTGTTAATGTGACTATAGGTAATTTTTCTTTTCATCTTTTGCTGATCTCTATGCTTTTATATTTTTCACAATTAGACTCATATTAATTACAAAGAAAAGCATGTTATAACCTTGGAATTAACATAACTGTTAAATAATACACAAAAGCACAGTCTGAAAGAAAAAGCTAAATTCTATTGTATTAAAACTAAGTTCTTATGTTGATAAAAAAAAAAAAAACTTTCATAAAGTGAAAACAGAAGCCACAAGTGGACAGAAACATATAAATAACAAAGAACTGATTTTCCAAATATGTCAATTGATACACAAATCAATAATACAAAGACAAGAAATCCAACTGAAAAAGAAACCAAGGCCATGAAGAGTTATTTCCCTAAAGAGGAAGAGGAAATATATGAAAAGACACTCCATACCATTAGACAGAAAAATGCAATGGAAATGTCGATGATGTGCTGAACTGAAGAAAAATAGAAGTACAGTCTACAATACCGAGCAACATAGAACTACAGGTGCTCCTGTGTGTGGTAAGGCAGTGCAGTCCAGTGGAGTATATGGCTGGGAAACAAGTGCAGAGCAGATGACAGTGTGCACTCCTTATAACCTGGCTATTTTCCATTTACCCTTCCAGACCCATTCTCCCTTCTACTCCCTGCTGCTCTGTGCCTGGGATGCTGAGGCATGTGGGTATATCAAGAAGTGCTTTTCATTGCCTGAATGAGTTGGCCCGCTCTGGTAGCAGACTCAAGAGTGAAAGAAGATTTGCACGTGGTTTGGTGGTGGCTGTGTTCTACTAGACACAACTTTGGCCCAATGGGCCTCTTCTTCAGTTCTTCCTCTAGGTCCCCATCAGGTCTGGGGTGCTGACAGCTACTGCTGTTATTAACCTGGGAGGCCTCCCCTTCCCATGTTGGCTGTCTTTGGCTGTGCAGTACCTTCCATGACCCACTCTGATTCCCCTTGGAATATATCACTGGGAGCCTGTTTCAACCTTGACTATAGTGACACATGACTTAAGGATTCCTCTTGTGAGAATGAATCTTAGAGCAGTGCTGTTCCATAGAAACCTAAAGCAAGCCACAGGTGTGAGCGTGTAAGTCACCTGAAATTTCTAAGAGGTACATTTTTAAAAATAAAGTGATAAAATTAATTTTAGTAAGGTTTAACTTAAACTGAAACATTATCATTATCTAATAACTAAAACAATACTAAACATTACCTAAAACATCATTTTGACATGTAATTTAAAAGCAAATTATTAAGATAGTTTACATTCTTTCTCTTGTGTTAAATTTTCAGAATCAAATGTGCATTTTACAATCTACAGCATGCTGCATCTTGGACCATATTGTGCATGTTTCAAGTGTGCAATGGCCACACATGGCTACTAGCCATTCTTGTGTAAGATCCTTAAGAGAGAGCCTGTCCATCCTATCATAGGGTGGACAAACTGCTTACACAAACTCAGAAAAAGATTGCCTCTGTTGGCTTTAAATAGTTCTCATCTGTCTTCTCTACATACTTCTTGTATACTATAAAATTTTAAGCAACATTTAACTGAAAGGTTGGGGAAATGGCACCAGTTACAGAGTTAAGTGGGAGGTAGGAATAGGACAAGGTGAGCCCTGGTGCAGTCACAGTGTCCTCTCACTCAATAAAGAGAGATCCCCGCAGATGTTCTCTCATTCTCTGCCTTCTCTCTTTTTCCTTATAGTGTTTTCAATTAAGTCCTTCCATCTGTCATTTGCACCTCCTTCTCTAGTCCCCAGCCCCACACCCTATGGCCATACTACTCCTTCCTAATAATAAGTCTCACTCCTCTGGCACCTTCTGTGCTTCATAAACTCCACAACATCTACTGATTGATGAATTGAACATCAGTAATGTTTTTCCCAACTATAGGGGCAGCAGGTAAGAAGGAAAGTTCAGGTTTCAGTGGAACTCTGGCCCTTCCCTTCCATGAATTCTTGTTCTCATGTCTGTAGTGCCCCTGGGTTACCCCACCTATGGGTTAAAGACATTCTGCTCAGGCTTAAAGAAATGAGTCACTTCTTTCCTGCTTGCTAATTGAAGGTCTTGCAAATTTTCTCCTGGGGTTCAAAGACTCCTGTCAGAGAAAAACAAATGAAAATACAGGAAGAACAGCAACAAAAAGAACCAATCTTAAAGAGAGGAAAAATATCTTTTTAAGCTTCACTTTGGGTTAAGATTGTAGCCACAGGGAATGGTAATTGAGTAGATATTAATGTACAAAGTGCTGTCTAAATAATTATGGCTGGCAACGGTATTCAATTATAACATTCAAAGAAGAAAAACATTGAAATAGATGTTGGGGTTAATAGGTTGCTAATTCCAGCAGGCAACAATTTTGGTGTTGATGGGAAAGTTGTCACATTAGAGGCTAATTTCTTTCTTTCTTTCTTTCTTTTTTTTTTTTTTTTTTAATTGTTGGGGATTCATTGAGGGTACAATAAATCAGGTTACACTGATTGCATTTGTTAGGCAAAGTCCCTCTTGCAATCATGTTTTGCCCCCAAAAGGTGTGGCACACACCAAGGCCCCACCCCCTCCTTCCTTCCCTCTCTCTGCTTTTCCTTTCCCTACCCCCCTCCTTCCTTCCCTCTCTCTGCTCTTCCTTTCTTCATCCCTCCCTCCTTCTTTCTTAGAGGCTAATTTCTTTTAGGGAAAAGTCAATAGCCAGTTTGCAAGTTAAAGTGAAAGAATTTTGCAAATTGTAAAAAACGGTGCTTTTGTAAGAGATTAGCTTTACTACCAGATGAGAAGTGGCAAGTTTTGGGGAAGGAAATTCTACCTCTTCTCCGATTCCATCTACCTACCTTCCTCTTCTTACCGCAGCTGTTCCAAAGAAGGCAAACTGACCAGTTTAATCAGATACAAAGACCTCTGTAAGACCAAGATTGACTAGTGGAGGGATCAGAGCTACCAAGGGTCAGAAAAGCCATTTGAGTTCCCTGTCAAAGCCAGCTAGGAGATTGTCTTTTGGGAGCTTGCCTTTGGTGGCTAGGTCAGCTGACATCTCTCAGTGGGCCACATGAAGATAAGGGGCTCAGCATCCACCAGGGCCCAGCTACCCCTCTTTCCTGTGCACCTGCCCCAAGCCATTACCTCCCTACTTGCAGGTATGGCTAATTAAGGGTCTCAGGATTTAGAAACAGGAAGAAAGCAGAAAGCGTTATGTTTTAGACCTCAGCTTTGTTCTCCAATTCAGTTTTAACCAGGAAGCTTTGATTTTTGTTTTTGTTAAAATTTTTTGTTGTTGAAAAGGAGGAAAGGGCAAAAGGGGAAAGATGGAGAAAATATAAGATACCTGTTCTACTTTCGGAAAGCTTTTTTTTTTTTTTTTACATTTTTTACATGTGTTATTCTCTTTGCAAAAAAAAAAAAAGGCAAAATAAAAACCACCTATAGAGAATAAAGTAAGTAGTAGACATCAGTCAACAAAATCCACTTTGCATCCTAATCTCCCACTTTGTTCTCCAACCCTCCAAAGCTTGACTATGTATGTAAGATTTTTTGCCAGTTAAAATATAAGACACTCAATTAAATTTGAATTTAGGATAAACAATGAATACCTTCTTTAGTGTAAGTATTTCCTAAATATTTCCTAAATATTGGGACATACTTCTACTAAAATTTTGCTATTTATTTGAACTTTAACTGGGATTCTTGTGCTTTTATTTGCTGTATCTGACAATCTTGTATCTATGTTCTATCTCTCTCCAGAAGCAGTTAATGTAGTGTCTAAGAACAAGGAGCCTGGAGCCAGGCAGATGTGTGTTTGAAGAGCTGCTCTGTCACTTATGAGCTGTGAGATGTTAGGGAATATACATCACCTAAGTCAGTTCTGTTTTCTTACCTGCAAAATAAGGGTAACAATGGTGAGGACTTTACACGGTTGTAGTAAAGAGTAAGTAAGTTCATGTGTGCAAGGCGCTGAAAATAGTGTCTAGTAGATAGTGCTTAATAATGTTAATGGTAAGGTGCTTTATAAGCATGGCAGGAAAGATACTGGATCATTCAATGGCAGTTATTAGGAGCCTGTCCTATGCTCCCAATTGTAGAACAACGTATTTTAATGCAGAGACTTCCTGGCATGGACTCCATGATGTGTGCCAAGATCCTTATACCCTTTCCAATGGGTCCTATTAACCAATGACTCTCTTAACTCTTCTTTAGTGAGGGAGGGACATCAAACTGCTCTGAGAGCAACATTCTTATGTCCTCTTATAAATATGGATAAAAGTTAGCAAGAAAGATTTTATCCAGAAATGTGTTAGAACCACTGAAAATTACCTAACCTAGTTAAATGAAGGAAAATGAGAAAGGCGTGTTACTATTTATTAGTTATCTTTATTATTATGGAAGTTATGAAAGAATCTGAAAGGACTCACATCAAACCTAGCTATGCTGGTGATACCTCAAATAGAAGTAGCATGCCCAATTCACTTTCGTTGGGCTCTTTGATCTCTTTTTTAAATAAAACTATTTTTATGTCTTACTTGTGCAGACAAAATATTTAAGAAATAAAGCCAAATAATATCTGCTTATGAGACTCCATCTCAAAGTACGATCTCCCACTGCCTATTTACACCCCCAGTAAGTCACTGCTAATAGACTTTTTCATATCCTTTCTACTCATCTACAAGCATATATACGAGGTATACATAGCCTTTAAAAACCCATGGCAAGGTTCTGTTTTGCGTAAATGCTGAGTAACTTGTCGTTGCTCATTTATTTTATTATGGAAATGTTTCCATATCAACACATATGAATCTTCTTCAACCTTTTAAATAATAATCTTGCCTTCTATGGTATAAATGTTCCAAACTTTATTTAACAGATAATGAACAAGTGGTTACAGAAATGCTAGTTTAGAAAAAGTTAGGCTCTTTGGAATATGCATTTATCTAAGCTTGTAAGTAACTTTAGTGGATTGAATTTTTATTCACAGATGAATAAAAATGAAAATAAAGCATACAAAACATATAGTAGGCAGCAAAAGCAATACCCAGAAAGAAGTGTAGAGCTCTAAAAGTTTGCAATAAAAGGGAAGATGTAAAACTAACAACCTAACATTCCACCATAATAAATTAGAAAAATAAGAGCATGCTAAATCCATCCGAGTAGAAAAAAGGAAAAAATAATGATCAGAGATGAAATACACAAAATAGAGATTAGAAAGACAATACAGAAAATTGAAGAAACAGTAAGTTCATTAGAGAAGTTCATTCATGTGTTATTAAAATCACAAATGAGGAGATTGGATTAAAGATGGCGGCCGAGTAACAGCTTCCCTGCAACTGGGCATGGTGAGTCTAGGGAGACAAGACACCACCGGCATCTCTGGCCAGTGGGATCTGCCTATGATCATCCCTTTGAGGATACAGGGAGCCAGCAAAGGACTTCTAGACCCCAGGAGGAGGACAAAAATGGTGGAAAACTGGCAAGTGGCTACGTGTGTTCAATCGACCTAATCACACCGGTAACCGTGAGTACAAGTAGCAGTGAGACTGCAAACCGGAAAGGCCTTACCTGTGAACTGTTTTGGTGTTCTTGGACTTGGCACTCAGTTGAGCTGCCTTGGAAAGAGATTGAGTAGGAGTGTGGAGAACGTTGGGCATTGTCTGGGGCCCCAGAATGAGCCACTGAGCTGGGCGAAGTAAGCCATTGTGAAAGAACTGCTACGGGAAGCTCCGCCCTCAGGGTCCCAGAGCAAGGATTGGGCAGGACAAAGTAACCTAGTGACTGAGCAGCCTAAAAGTGGGGACTGAACTGCCTTAGAACCTTAATCCTTAGGGGCAGAGTGAGATGCTTTTGGCACACTGGAGCCTTGGGCTGTTGCCCTGGGTAGAGTGCCATAACGTCATACCTTATACAAACCACAAACTCCTGGGCTTGGCGCCGCCCAGACCTCCATAAGATCTGTGCAGTGACCCCCGACCAGTGACCCACACCCACCGGGTCTCCGCATTCCCTGACCAGGAACTGCAGGAGCCACGCAATCCTGTGTCATCCTTCCTGTGTCCTCCCAGCCTCCACACTAGCCCGTTCATCTGGCCAGGGACCCTGGTAGCTGCATGCCTTCTGGAACCCTCCCTGCCTCTGCGCAGAGCCCTTCTCCTGGCCAGAGACTGCTGGAGCCTTGGGTTCTCTGTGCCAAAGTCCTTGGGCCCCAGGCACTCCCAGAAATGTGCGCACCACCCCCAGCCCTGTTGCGGGATCCGGGTGTGTCACACACCGGAGCTGCTTCCACAACCAGAACTCCCTAGCTAGAGCAGCCCCAGAGGAGCTACACAGGGCCACTCCCTACAAAGATCCAGCAACAATACAGTGATCCCACTGGGGTCTAATCTTGGAGAGACACCTCCCCAACTTAGAGGACGGCCAGAGGCAATGATGAAAAACAATCATGAGGCGAAATCAACAGAAAAACATTGGCAATATGAATAATCAGAGTAGATCAACTCCCCCAAGGATCAATGGGGCAGAAACAGCACAAGACCCCATGCAGAAATAAATAGCTAAGATGTCAGAAATTGAATTCAGGATCTGGATAGCAAATAAGATCGAATTAGAATTCCAAAAGTTATCTCAAGAATTCAACAGATTCAAAGACCAAATGACCAAAGATTTTGACATATTGAGACAAGAAATTGCATCCCTCAAAGATCTGAGAAACACCATAGAATCCCTCAGTAACAGAATGGAGTAAGCAAAAGAAAGGATTTCTGACATTGAAGACAAAGCTTTTGAACTCTCCCAAACCCTAAAAGAAGAGAAATGGAGAGCAAAAACAGACCACTCTCTCAGAGAGCTCTGGGATAATTTAAAAAAAACTTATATTCATCTTATAGGGATCCCAAAAATGACGAAGTGGCTTCAAAAGGGACAGAGTCTCTTCTCCATGAGATTATAAAGGAGAACTTTCCAGATATGCCAAGAGATGCTGAAATTCAGATAGTAGACTGTTTAAGAACTTCAGCACGACTCAACCTGAATAAGACATCCCCCAGACACATCATAATCAATTTCACTAAAGTTAATATGAAGGAGAAAATTCTGAAAGCTGCCAGATGAAAAAAAACCATTACTTATAAGGGGAAGAATATTAGAATAACTGCAGATCTCTCTGCTGAAACCTTTCAAGCTAGAAGAGCATGGTAATCGACTTTTAATCTCCTAAAACAAAATAACTTTGAACCCAGGATCCTGTACCCAGCTAAACTGAGCTTCATTTATGACAGAGAAATTAAATACTTCAACAACATTCACATGATGAAGAAATTTGCCACAACTAAACCAGCTCTCGAGGACATTCTTAGACCTATCCTCCATAAAGACCAGCATAATTCTCCACCACAGAAGTAAACCCATCCCCAACATTTTTGATCAAATTCCAACTTCCACAGTTGAAAAAGGATTGAAAATGTCCACCAGACTCTCGAAAGGCTTATCAATATTCTCAAATAATGTGAATGGTTTAAATTGTCCTCTAAAGAGGCACAGGTTGGCTGACTGGATACGAAAACTCAAGCCAGATATCTGCTGCATCCAAGAATCGAATCTTACATTAAAAGACAAATATAGACTCAAGGTGAATGGGATGGTCATTTCCAGGCAAATGGAAAGCAGAAAAAAATCAGGCATTGCAATCCTCTTCACAGACACAATAGACTTTAAACCAACCAAAATAATTAAGAATAAGGATAGACACTTCATATTTGCTAAAGGTAATACTCAATATGATGAGATCTCAATTATTAATATTTATGCACCCAACCACAATGCACCTCAATTTATAAGAGAAACTCTAACAGACATGGGCAACTCGATTACCTCCACTTTCATAGTAGTTGGAGATTTTAACACCCCTTTAGCAGTCCTGGATAGATCCTCCAAAAAAAAGTTAAGCAAAGAAATTTTAGATTCAAACTCAACCATTCAACATCTGGACATAACAGACATCTACAAACATTTCATCCCAACAAAACTGAATACACATTCTTCTCATCAGCCCACAGAACATACTACAAAATCGACCACAGCCTAGGCCACAAATCTAACCTCAGCAAATTAAAAAAAAATAGAAATTATTCCTTGCATCTTCTCAGACCATCAGGGAATAAAAGTTGAACTAAATAACAACAGGAACCTGCATACCCACACAAAAACATGGAAGTTAAACAACGTTGTGCTGAAGGATACATGGGTTATAGATGAGATTAAGAAGGAAATCACCAAATTTTTGGAATAACACAACAATCCAGACACAAACTACCAGAACCTCTGGGATACTGCAAAGGCAGTCCGAAGAGGGAAATTTATAGCACTGCAAGCCTTCCTGAAGAAAACGAAAAGAGAGGAAGTTAATAAATTACTGGAACATCTCAAGCAACTGGAGAAAGAAGAACACTTCATCCCCAAACCCAGCATAAGAAAAGGAATAACCAAAATCAGAGCAGAATTAAATGAAATTGAAAAGAAAAGAATTATACAATAGATCAATAAATCCAAAAGTTGGTTTTTTGGAAAGATCAATAAAATAGATAAACCTTTGGCCAACCTAACCAGAAAAAAAAGAATAAAATCTCTCATTTCATCAATCAGAAATGGTAATGATGAAATAACAACAGACCCCTCAGAATTTCAAAAAATCCTTAACGAATACTACAAGAAACTCTACTCTCACGAATATGAAAATCTGAAAGAAATCGACCAATACCTGGAAGCATGCCACCTACAAAGGCTTAGCCAGAATGAAGTGGAAATGTTGAACAGGCATATATATATTTCAGAAATAGCATCAACTACACAAAATCTCCCTAAAAAGAAAAGCCCAGGACCAGATGGCTTCATGTCAGAATTCTACCAAACCTTTAAAGAAGAACTACTACCTATACTACTAAATCTCTTCCAAAATATACAAAAAGAAGGAATATTACCCAACACATTCTACGAAGCAAACATCACCTTGATCCCCAAACCAGGGAAAGACCCAACAAGAAAAGAAAATTATAGACCAATATCACTAATGAATATAGA
>CAUYPK010044083.1:0-10135 GCA_963574355.1 Loris lydekkerianus
TGCCTCTACCTAGATACAGCCAATGTGGTACCATGCCACTGGCCCGACCCTGTCACTCACCTCTTCCCCCGCCTTCTTTCCCTGCCCCTTCTCCACAATAAAAAAATAAATAAATTCAAAAAAAAATAAAAAATAAAAAAATAAATAAAAGCACATAGCCACCTAGAAAAAAAAAAAATAAATAAAATAAAGAATGTGACTAATCAGGATTAGTTTTTAACAAGCCGTTTACATTTATCTTCTTCTACCACGGGCTGAAGAATAAAACCTTTGATTACATTATAAAAATCAAGCATCTCAGATTAGCGTGACAGAAAAATTACATCCACTCATTCCTCCTAAAACTGGACTTTTAATAAAGCTAACGCAGTAAGCAAAATCTGAACCCACTTATTAGTCTTTGGATATCATCCCAAATGTATTATTATAACAAAAGAATATGGAAAGGAAATACTCAGAAATTCATCTGAACAAGTCACTGATGTATCAACATAGTTCTTCCTTGCACAGATCAAAATGAGTAAATACAGCCATGTGTTTAAGTTACACACATAAGGGAAAGTTCTGGGAGCTTCTTACAGCTTCAGTTTTGATCTGGGCTGCATTTGTTTACATAGTTTGACAGTACCTGAGATGTTGGCATCTATGTTTAGAAGGAAAATCCCAAAGTACAAAAATATCTAACATGACCACTCAAACACGTTGAGCTCAGGGCAATGGGACTAGTGGGAGAATACCGGCCAGCCACTCTGGTGGACATGAATCTTTATGTAAATATCAAGGATTTTCTCTTCTTGAAACAGGTCCAAGACCCAAAGAGCAAATCTGGTATAATGACAACACATACAACACATTCCCGCTTATTTTTTTTTTTTTTTTCATTTTTATTTTTATTAAAAAGAGCTGGGCACAGCAGCTCGTATCTCTATTCCCAGCACTTTGGGAGGCTTAGGCAGGAGGCTATGAGATCAAAGCCATCTTGGGTAACATAATGAAACCCTCATCTGGGTGTGGGGAGAATTAGCCAAGCATTGCGGTACACACCTGTTACTGGGTAAGCTGAGGTAGGAGCATTGCTTGAGCCTAGGAAATCAAAGTTACAGTCAGCTATGATCATACCACTGCACTCTAGCCTTCTCAACAGTCAGCGAGACCCTGTCTTAAACAAATTTAAAAAATATAAAATAAAGTAGAAAAAAAGAAAAGAAAAAGGAAATTCCAAAGGCCAATTAATCTTAATAATAAACCTTAATAAACCTTATAATTCCTAAGTAAAAATTTTTTCTACTCCATAAATGTTACTTCTTGTTTTTGTTATTACTCATAAGTATCAGATAAGGAAGAGGGGAAAACAGAGGCAGAAGCACAAGAGACTGAGGAAGACACAAATCTCACTTGATTTTTTTTTCTTGTATTTGGTAGAGTGCCATGGTGTCACAGCTCACAGCAACCTCCAGCTCCTGGGCTTAAGCGATTCTCTTGCCTCAGCCTCCCGAGCAGCTGGGACTACAGGCGCCTGCCAGAACACCCAGCTATTTTTTTGTTGCAGTTTGGCAGGGGCTGGGTTTGAACCCGCCACCCTCGGCATATGGGGCCGGCGCCCTACTCACTGAGCCACAGGCGCTGCCTACAAATCTCACTTGAATGACCTAATATCACTGTGAAAATTAATTACACTTCAAAAATGATGATGTTTATCCAAAATTTCCATGTTTCCATGAAGGATTCCTTTAAGCATGAAGCTATTTTTCGTTGTCTTGATGCATTTTTGTTTTGATATAATTATAATTTCAAACTTTAAGAAAGTTGTGAGAATAGTACAAAGTTGGAAAACCTAGGCCATTTTGAATTAACTTCTATGAACTATGAACTATTTAATTAACTTTGACAGTTAAAAATAAATTATTTTCTTACATGAGAAATTGGTTACTTAACACCCATAACGACCAATTACTTGGGAAAAGCAGAACCATCAGGTCTGTCAACGTTTGTTGTTGTTGTTGTTGTTGTTGTTGTTGTTGTTGGACTGAGTAAGCCAGAGGGTGACATTTGTGACCTGCTCCCAGGAGTGCACAGATAGGGCAGGCTGGGGCTTACTGTGCAATTACACAGGCACCATCTGTCCCCCTCACTTTTATTTCCCAAATGAAAAAGCAGGATGGAATGCAAATGAAAAGGAGTAATGATATAAACGGATAACCTTAAACACGTGTCCACTTTTTAAATTTTGGGGGAAGAAACCACTGACAAATGTAGATACTACATTAATGATAATTTACCTAAAACACCCTGTACTATAAAGAAACCCTGGATTAGAACCTCGAATACAAATGATAATTTTGGGTTTCTAAGTTATGCTTCCTTAAGTCCAAGAGAACCTTATAAAAATATCCTAGAGAAATAATTTTGAGTGTAACCAAGTACCTAGGGCAACTGAGAGCAACCATGAGTTTCCAACGGCTGAAGAGTACCCTGCCTTGTACTTCATGTAAACATCTTCCCTGAGTATGGGATGAAGTCAATTTTTAAGGAAAGAGGTAAAGGACCTCATACTGAATAAACTGAGAGGATTCTGCAGAAAGTTTAACACCTGGCGTGCGCGTTTTGTGTCATAAAGTCACTGTGCACCCTAAAAGTCTGCTCAAAACACCTCAGGTTGATAAATCTCGGGATTAGTCTTCCAACTACTCCCAGCCGCAACTTTCACATGTGTCTAATAATCTTGCCAGAGTTTCTCTTTGTATTCCTAACCTCTTATTTTTAGGGCTATTCAAGATCGTATTCAAATAACAGGTTAGGAGTGTCATGGGCAAGCTGGCCTTTCCGGCAACACTCTTGGCTCTTTGAGGGGCAGGATCTTGTCTTTATTGGTTTTTATAAAGCCAGCGTCTAACACAAGGCCTGGCTTATGGTATGTTTACATGTTAAGCGGATGAGTAAACCAGCACAACACTGACTGATACGTGAGCGCCATGACCCAATGCCAACCTGTCTTTCGATCATCAACAGAGACCACTTATCTCACGTGACATGTTGCTTTAGAGGCTACTACACGTTGAACAACAGTCCCCTTGGTCCATGTTCTAATTCCTAGATTGTGAAGGTTACCTTATTTGGGTTAAATGCCCTTTTGCAAATATTTAAGTTAAAGGTCTTGAGATGAAGAGATCATCTTGCATTATTACCTGGATGGGCTCTTAATCCGATCCTAAATGTCCTTATAAAAGACACAAAGAGGAGAAGGCGACGTAAAGATAAACCAGAAGGTGGCTGGCCATCAGCCAGCACCCGCTAGAAGCTAAAAGAGGCAAAGAAAGGATTTTCCCTTAGCAGCTCCGAAAGTACAGCCCTGTTGACAGCCTGACTTCAGACTTGTGGCCTCCAGAACTATGAGAGAAGAGATTTATATATATATATTATTCTATATATATATTATATATAGAATATATATATTCTAACATATATATATATATACACACACACATATATATATATATATATTTTTTTTTTTTTTGAGACAGAGCCTCAAGCTGTCACCCTGGGTAGAGTGGCATGGGATCACAGCTCACAGCAACCTCCAAATCCTGGGCTTAAGCAATTCTCTTGCCTCAGCCTCCCAAGTAGCTGGGACTGCAGGCACCTGACATAATGCCCAGCTATTTTTGGGTTGTAGTTGTCATTGTTGTTTGGCAGGCCCGGGCCAGATTCGAACCCGCCAGCTCTGGTATATGTGGCTGGAGCCTTAGCCATTTGAGCTACAGGCTCCAAGCCAAGATTTCTAATGTTTAAAACCATCTGATTTGTAATTTGTCATGGTAGCCCTAGGAACTAACATAGAAGCCTACTGAAAATAGTTCAGCAGGTCAAAAGTAATCTTATGTGTTGAATTTCCATTGAATTTTACTACGATATACACACATGAGTATTGATCATTTCATTCTATTTATTTTTCTTTTGTACATTTTTTTTTTTCCAAATTAATATGAGGGTAAAAATGTTCAGGTTACATTGTTTTCAATTCTAAGGTAAAGTTCAAGTAGTTGAGCCCCTCATCGGGGGTGCGTTAAATACCCTTCCTCACATTGTGCACATTAGGTAGAGCTGCCAGTTCACCCTCCTCCTCCCTCCACTCCCCTCCACCCCTTCTCCTCCCCCGTCCCTCCCTCCCTCCCTCCTCTCCTCTCCCCCTTGCTGGACTGTGTGCTTTAACTTCATGTGGGCATGTAGTTGTTTACTATTGGTTTCATATTAGTATTGAGTATACTGGATATATTTTTTTCCATTATTGAGATACTTTACTAAGAAGAATGTGTTTGAACTCCACCCAGGTAAACACAACAGATGTAACGTCTCCATTTTTTCTATTTTTAAAACAAGCACATGCAGTATTTGCTTTTCCATTTTTGTGGTATTTCACTTAGAAGGATGATGTCCAGTTCCGCTCAGATTATTACCAAAGGTATCAGTTCACCATTTCTTTTATAAGGCTGAGTAGTACTCAGTGCTATACATATACCACATTTTATTCAATGGCATAAGTTCAACGGAAATCAAGCAGGTGGAAGCGGGGAGGAAAGGGGAGGCAAATTCACACCTAACAGGTACGATGTACTGTCTGGGGGACAGACACGACTATAACCTTGACTCAAACTGTACAAAAGTAATGCATGAACTGAAAGCTCTGTAGCCCTGTGACATTCTGAAACTAAAAATATAATAATCTCATGGAAACAACATGTTGAGTGGCCACCAAGAAGTGGAACTTCAGACAAATGTCAGCATTCATCAGTTACCATCTCTGAAGTTACCTGCTATGCTGAAAATTGCTATGAGAAAACACTACTAATTTTTATTTGCTCATGAATCATATCCTAGCTCATCCCAGAAAGGATCACAGCAGTTGACAAGTCCAAACCCACAGTAGTTGACAAGTCCAAACCCACACCTGCTTGGAAAGTGACTTTTCTTTTTACTTTTTTGAGACAGAGTCTCAAGCTGTCACCCTGGGTAGAGTGTCATAGTGTCATAGCGTCACAGCTCACAGCAATCTCCAACTCCTGGGCTTAAGCGATTCTCTTATCTCAGCCTCCCAAGTAGCTGGGACTACAGGCACCCACCACAACGCCCGGCTACTTTTTGGTTGTAGTTGTCATTGTTGTTTAGCAGGCCTGGGCTGGATTCAAACCTGCCAGCTCTGGTGTATGTGGCTGGCACCCTAGCCGCTAAGCTATAGGTACCAAGTCTGAAAAGTGACTTTTCACACTTTGCTAAAACCGAAGTGGAAATCATGCTTTTTGTCAACTATCATGCTATCACCTGAACAGACATCTAGTTGGACAACTAGATTTTTAGCAGGTAGAAGACTGGCGACCAGCTGTCAAGTCTGAGGGAAGCACCAGGGATGTAAAGGCAGCCAGGTGAAATGTGGGTCCTCCCTTTGAGGGTAAGATGGGCCAGGTGAGGGAAACACAGGATGCAACAAGAAGGACCAGCTGCCAGGCCAGTGAACTGCAGGGGGCAGCCTGCAGGGAGCCAGGGGGCCCTTGTGCTGCTTAGCTCCAGGAATTCGGGCAGCCAGGCACTGACTACTAGATTCTCACACCCACATTCCTTTCTCAGAAGGATACTAACAGTGTATTCTACCAAACAAAGGAAAAGACTCAGAAAGTGGAACTGTAATGTAAAAAAAGAGGGTCTAACACAGGAGAGAGGCGAAGGTAAGCGGAAGATGACATTGGTGTAGCAAGCCTTCAGTACTGCCGATCCAGACAGCGGCACCACCTCATCTCCAGGAAGAGATGAGGCAACATGCTGATGCATCACCTGATGGGTTTGCCAGTCGGGAAATACTCTTTGGAAGGACTTTACAGTTCATTTGGATAGTTGTGGAGGAAAATAGTGACAGAATTGAAGAAAATTACTCTCTTCCCTTCAAAAAGAGGTAAACTCCAAATTCCAGGCTAAGCAAACCACTATAACAATAAAAAAATATATTCATAGTATCGTTTGGCTAAGCAGTGAAACTACTCATAGACTAATACACACATGTAATTATATAATAATATAAACTTTAAATACAATTTAACCGAACATTGTGGTACAACTATGGAAGATAGAAAGAAGAGACGTTTCTGTGTGGGGAGGCAGGAAAGCAGAAGTGTTAATTCCCGCAGACAGAAGTCAACAGAAAATGCTAACATTGACAATCAAGAAATTATGACCTCAATAGCTAACAAGAGGTGTCTTCTGGGATGCAGGATTTCAGGATAGGAAGAAGTAGAGACAGGGGTCTGCTACTCTTCCCTAAGATCCTGCCAACACTATCATTTGATATTTTAAATAGTATATCCATAAAAATGACTTTAAAATGTTAATTACGAAGAAACCATATTTGAAAGAAAAGAAAAAAATTGGCTAGACCAAACCATAAATATTTTGTTGTCTTTCTTTCTGTTTTTATTTTTAAATATGTTCTAAGAAGATTGAGTTTGTTCACATGTGGAAAGTGCCTGACACATTGTATGAAATAGGAAATAAAAATAACAAAGTTCTAAGAACACACACACACACACACACACACACACACACACGCATGCAGTCACCCTGGATGGGCGCAGAGGGGAGATGCTGAGGCTGATTGTGCTGGGTCAGTGCCCGCTGTGGAGTCCAGATGCAGGAGATGACAGCGTGAACCAAGACAGTGGCAGCAGAAACAACAAAATGTCAAGCAACGGGCAAGTGTGACAGGGCAGGAGATCAGACTTCTCGAGGTTTTGAGCTTTAGTTGTGGGCAAGCAGGAATCATTATCCCCATTTTTGAGAACCATAAACTAAGCCTATGAAAAGAGCAGATGGTGAGTAACCGGCAAAGCCCCATCCTCCCCCTTCCTCAACACTGTGCTGTCTTCTGCACACACATTGCTTGGCTAATACTTCTGTAGCTCCACTACCATCCGGCGCCCCCACAGGTCAAATAAAAACTTAAAAGCAACTCATAAAAATATTAATTATTTTAAACATCAAAGACATTTTTATGCATATAGCAAACTGAATTTCCAATTAGACTTCTTCCCTATGACTATTTTCTCATCACCACTGATAGCCCCCCTGGGAGCCTTGTGTGCTTCTAACTTCATCCCAGGCCTGGCCATAGCGGATGGAATGATCCTTTCATGTTTCTCAGCAATGATAAACTAGGACAGGGCGGGTGGGTGGTCAGGAGTATCTCCCCACACGGCCATGCCTGCCACATATCAACCTGGGCACTGCGGGGCTACAACAGAGCCCAGGACAAGCCCAGCTGATTCCCAAAGAGAAGCACTGCAGAGCATCCTCCCAGCCTGGAGTCTTGAGAGCTATGCCTGCAGCTGGGTAATAAATTCCAGTGGACACAGCCAGCCCACTTTATCAACTCCAGGAGGCCTGCAGCTTTCTTCCCTCACACAGCTCTGGGCCTCGCCCTGTCACTGGGCCTTCCTGCTTTCTCTCAACCCTGTCATCCACGTAGGCCCTCACGTGAGAACGACCAGCACAGCCCTCACAGGCCTGTGTCAGACAGGAACAAAAACAAACCATCCGAGGTCACTGTCTCCTCCTACCAATTCATTTTTAAAAAAATGATACTCCACTTAATGTTGTACATCCTTTAAAAAAATTGACTTAATACACTGAAGTATGAATTTGGTTGTAGCTAAATAATAATGTGACTTTTTGTTTATAAAATGAATGAAAGGTAACTGTTAAAAAGATTTCTTAGTCTGCTCTTGATTTTAAAGCTTAACATGAGCTTCTCACATTATATATCCTCTAGCAGACAGCTGCAATGTTATCACCTCCTGAAGTGAATTACTCATCCATTCATTAAATCAGCACCGGTGCCTGGTGTCCGGCCCTGGGGAAGGCGATGTGAAGCAGCAGTCCTGCTCCCTGTCTTCCACAATGCCTACTGTCTCATTTTAAAAACAGTTACTAGAGTTTAATGTGGCATTTTAAAAGGTAAAGGATCTATTACCCAGATCCATCCTATCATTAATTTCTTTCCATATACTCATACACCCATAGATATGGAGAAATCAATGCAAAATCATTTGACTTGTTCACATACAGAGGTCAGTTAAAGGGGGGGGGGGGTTGATTTAGTCACTAACAATTATGAAAGCCAGTTAAATGTGATTTGAATGAGTTCACTTCCCCTCTTACCTCTGTGAACTGGCTTACAAGTACCTTTATCACTAGAAACAAATTAAACATAAAATTCTACTAGGAGGAGAAAGTGATGAGCCATTTCTTTCTCTCAGTGACTATCACAGTAGCTTGTGGCAGAGTGTCCCTTCCAGGTGGAACACAGTTTAAGATCATTTGGCCAGGGATGCAGCCACTGCCACCTGCTCCATATACTTGTACCTACTGGCCCAACTTGTGCCAAGAGGTCTGAGACAGGAATGATTTCACCTCTGTGTGCATTTGGCAGGTAGCAAGAGGAGGGAAGGACAGGGGCCAGGAGACTTAGAGGCAAAATGACCAGGAAAAGCCACAGTGTGACCTGGGCTCAGTGACAGCTTCGGCAGTGACAGTGGCAGTAGGGAAGAGTGTTGTGCAGTTAGTGAGGTGGCTATGATGTGCTGTCCTACCAAAGTCTATTCTCAGAATGCTCAAGCAACCCTGCGCGGGGACCCCTTTCCCCAGAAAGGGGCAACACTATAGGGCAAGAAAGATGATACATGTCTGGATCTGTGACTGAGCTCCTGTGGCATGGACCTGTGAAGAAGAACAGAGGGTGCTCTGTGGGGAAGGGGACCAGCCACGCACCTGGGCTGATATGTAATCCCCCAACCCCAGCACATCCAGATTTCTATGAGGGAAGGGCATTATAATAGGGGTGAGGCATATGGGTGAGAATATAACACAGTGGTTGGCAAAATCCAGATTTTAGTTTCATGCACTGTCACCAACACTCACAGGCCTCGGAGGCCAAGGCCCAAGCATGTCCCTCCCTCTGCTCCCTGTGGGCTGCTTGTCAGGGCAGGTATGAGAGCAGCTGGCCCCACCAACACCGCATCCCCACTCTATGGGTTTGTATACTGTTTTCCACAAAACACTTTAAGAAAAGGTTGCACAGCTTTTAAAAAGGAAAGGAAAAAGGGGCGGTTCCTGTGGCTCAAAGGAGTAGGGTGCCGAACCCATATACCAGAGGTGGTGGGTTCAAACTTGGCCCCGGCAAAAAACTGGAAAAAAAAAAAAAAAAGTTATTAAAAGGAGAGGAGAAAGGTTTGAAAAATACTGGTTTCTGTCACTAAGATTGTTAGGAGGGCGTGAACAAGTCTTCACAGAAAGAGCTATGATCTCAAACAAAGAGCAACACTAAAAGAGAATAATTACACCGCATCTTCCGCAACACAACCTACATCTTCTATTGACAGCAGATCAGAACAGACGTTTCCCAGTTTTACCTTACTAATAATTCTCTCTACTTCTTGCATGTCACAACACATTTAATCAAGACCCCAGTCAGTGTCTCTGAGCTGGAGAGACCACCTCTCCCGGCCTCTCAGTCCACGTTGGTGATTCCTTGTCACTTGCCAGGTTGCTTCCTCCTCTTCCACGGCTGTGGTTAACAGAAGCTCTAATTAGTTCCTTTAATGTGCAACACTTGATCTGCCCAAAGAGGAAAGCTGTCCTTTCTTGATAAGAGAGAGGGAGGTGGTCCAGCAGGGCAGGTTCTGGTTCCACTCCTGTGTTGTATTCACTAAGAAAACCTTAACCTCAGTCTCCTTTGGAAAATCTGAAGGGGTTGGTCCAGATCAGGGGTGGCGAACACGCGGCTCTCGAGCCGCATGCGGCTCCTGGCCAAAATGAATGCAGCTCTTTGCCTCTTATCATTATTTTGTATACTGTGGCTCTTTGCCAAGTTTGGATTTTGTTATGCTGCTTCTGAGGAGGGACTTCTGAGGAGAGATCGCTGAGCGAGTAGTCCCGCCCCCAGGCTGCGTCATCCTGTCTCCGAGTGGCTACAACTGAATACAAACCTGATTTGCAGAAGATTACTGAAAACAAAAGATGCCAGAAATCCCACTGAGATTATCATCCCATCACTTCAACAAGGTAACAAAAAACACTTGTCTGAGCATGTTATATT
>CAUYPK010044087.1:0-28260 GCA_963574355.1 Loris lydekkerianus
TCAGCAAGGCCCGGCCTGAAACTGCCTCTACCTAGATACAGCCAATGTGGTACCATGCCACTGGCCCGACCCTGTCACTCACCTCTTCCCCCGCCTTCTTTCCCTGCCCCTTCTCCACAATAAAAAAAATAAAAAAAAAAAAAAAAACATGCAAAGAGCCATCATCTCCTATAATAAAAAAAAAAAAAAAAAAAAAAAAAACCCTGATAGTTTTTCTCCTTGGATAGAATCTGAAATCCTTTCCTTGCCTCCAGAGGTGCACCAGCTGTCACCTGCCAGCATCTCCAGCCAGTCACCCTCTGCCTCCCCTTCCACACCAGCAGTGTGGTTGTTGTCAGTTGTTTCAGCTTGCCATGCTTCTGTTCACCCAGCACCTTTGTAACAACTACCATTCCCACTACCTGGAATTCTACCATTCACCTGGCCAAATCTGTCCAATCCTCAAAGCCCAGCTTGATGTCACTTCACCAGGAAGCCCCTTTTCCTCCTATTCCAGATCAAGTCCCTGTCCCTTTGCTCATTACCCTCTTTATATTGCTTTCCTGGCAATCAGCATGGTTAGAAGACTGTTTGTAAACCCTCTTTTCTCCTGGATTATAAGCTTTTTTAGGTCAGGGGTTGCATCTATTTTTACCATACCCCATACCCAAGTTCAGCACCTGGCTCATAAGCATAACAGTGGCTAACATTTGTTGGGTATTTCCCATATTCTTCATGCATTAACTTAATCCTCACAATCACCTGTGAGTAAATACTATTGGTGCACCTGCTTTGCAGATGGGAGTTTGGAGGAATGGAGTGGTCTAGTAACTTGCTCAAGGTGATTCAGACAGTACATAGCAAGAATTCGAACTCAGGTAATGGAATTCCAGAGTCTCTGGTCTTAGCAGCTTCTCTGCAGGGGCTAGAGAAAGATTTGTTGCATGAATAAGTTTGTAAGTGAACAATACAGTTGGGTTGGCATGATGTTTATGAGACTAATTGGCAAAGGAGAGACAAGAGTATGAGGTGTGATTTCTCTCTGCCTGTTAACATGTGCTAATGTTTACTGGATGTTTATTATAAGCACACCTCCTTGTTTTGCTCATATGGAAGCTGAGACTTAGAGAATTCAGTAGCAGGTCACAGAGCTAAGAAGCAGCAGAATTTGGATTTCCACCTTTTAAATACTACGTTGCACTGCCTCCCACATGAAATTGAGAATAACAAATGCCTGTATAAAACTGAACAGGGCACTTTGCACTTGTGGATTTTAATCACGTGCGCCCAGGCACACAGACAAAGCTCTTTCAAATGAAAGAGCAAAGTGGATGGGATTTAGATCCTTTTGCTCTTTACTTTAGGTATTCAGCCCAAAAAAGATGTAGAAAATAGCCAGTGATGATAGCTAGAATCTTGCACTGGCCGACAGAGAATCTTGTTCTTCATATGCAGACAGGAATGCTTGACATCTCTGGCCAGGAGACTTCTATTACTATTATTAACAGTTAGCAGGTTCCATCTCCTTCTTCTGGATAGGTCATATCCAGTCCCCCAAATCCTTATCCTCTTCTCTCAGTTGCTGATTCTGGCTGCCTGGCCTCTTGCATTAACTCTGGCCCTTGGATGAAGACTTCTGGGTTTTGCAGAATTTTCCTGGGTTTTGCAGGTTCTGATCTTGGGCACTGGTTAGATGGCTCTTCAACTCACTCAGCAAACATTAACTGAGCACCTATGCCGCAGCAAGATGTGTGTAGACTTGGGGATATAACAATGACGAGGACCCACTCTGCCATCATGAAGTGGGAAACTGACCTAAAGCAACTGGTCACATAATTAATTATAGAATTATGGAACAAGATGATGAGAAGTGTCATCAAAACACGGCTTCCTTGCTCCATCTGGGTGTCCTGTGGTCCTCCTCCCATCAGTGTCCAACTATGGAGGACAAGCCCACAGCTGACAACCAGAGAGGTTATGTCTTTCATCTTCTAAGCAGGGGTCCTCAAACTGTGGCCCGCGGGCCAGATGAGGCAGTGTGATTGTATTTGTTCCTGTTTTGTTTTCTTATTTCAAAATAAGATATGTGCAGTGTGCACAGGAATTTGTTCATAGTTTTTTTTTTGTTTTTTTTTTAAACTATAGTCCGGCCCTCCAATGGTCCGAGGGATAGTGAACTGGCTCTCTATTTAAAAAGTTTGAGGACCCCTGTTCTAAAGAATAAGAAATACATTTCTGAAGACCAGACTCTCCCAGTCTACAACAAGTAGGAAAGAAAGCCAAACTGCATTAGTGGTTTGGCTACCATGACGGAAGGAATAAAAGGCCTAGGAAAGAGAGGAGACGAACTTTGGAACAAGTCAAGGAAGAGGGACGACTATATCTCTGGGCCATTTGCCTCTCTCTGAGTGATCTCCAGAGAATGTTCTTGACAATCTGGGGGTGACTGTGAACACAGGGTCTGACACTCCCTCCTTAACTCCAGTTTCCTAAGCAGCATCCTGTGAGGAGAATAACACAGTACAGAGAGGGTAGGGGCAGAGAGAGAAAGAGGGCAGCAGAGCTTACTGCCATCCCCAGTAAGCCTGGCTGGTGTGGCAGATTCCTGTTGGCCTGGATGGGTGACAAGGTGACAGGGCCATAGGGCAGCTCACCAGGCAGCACCAAGGACACCTAACAGGGCAAGGCTGAGGCAGAGAGGCTAATGAAGACCAGTGACAACTTCCATGCCCCCGTTCCAGGAGGTTGGAGAGGGGGCGTCTGGAGAGGCACCAGTCCCCTGCACCTTTCTGTCCTTTCTGCCCATTCTGCTTGGCGTGAGCTCTGGAGATACCTGGGACAGTAAGCATGTGTGTGTTTGTGGGAAGCCTGGCGGGATAGCTCTGAATTGTGAGTAGTCCCCGAATAATGACAAAATATAAATTCAACCCTAATACCTGGAAAGACTTTTAAACTACGAGGGGCCCAAAACTCAATATAGAAGGCTAAATTTAATTTTCTTGTTGCCAAGCAGAGGGATGAGGTCTTGCCTGAGCCAGCTCTCTTCAGCCTGGAAGCCAGCTTTTCCTCCAGCCGTGGCCTGCCACTATGTTTCCAGTGCTGGCTACCTGTGGGCATCAACACTGAAAATCAAGGTCAGCCATGACTGTGGGTCTCTGTCCTTACAATCAGCTTAGTCCCTGCATGTGCCAGAGACTGGGGCTGTGGGCAGAAGAAGGTGAACTAAACTCTGAAAAACAATTTATGCATTTGAGCCAGCAGACCCCAAATGCAGTTTACATTAGAAATTATAAAATGCTTTCAGTGTTGCTTTTCCAGACTGAAGTAAGAGCTGTCCTCTGCTTAAGGGAATGCTTGTATTTCTGGTCATTCATCTGTATGAGACCTATTGCTGAGGGATTGCAAAGGCCTCTTACAACTAATATTGTGTCATAAGAATGACTACAGGATCCCTGAAGGCCAGGTCCAATAACATGTAGAAATGAAAGCAAACCTTCAATGTCCCCTTGTTTCCAGATCTATCAGGAAAGAGAGAAGGAGGGGATCAGGGAGAAGGGGGAGGTGAGAGAGAGAGAGAGAGAGAGAGAAAGAGAGAGAGAGAGAGAGTTTGCAGAAGAAAAAATAATGCAGAACCTGGGACTTAAATGGGAATTCTAGTTTTCCCATCAAAACTGTGATATTGTAGGAGATCCAGTTCTCTACCCATAATGTAATAATACTACTATTGCTAATAATAATGACAATATTTATGATTTATGTTAGGGAAACAAAACTGTGAGCAGCCCGACTTTCCATCAATAGGAGGCTGGTTGAGTCAATTATGGGAACATCGCATTATGTACCTATTATATTAACAGGCTGTCTAGGATGACATGTGCCTCTTCAGAAGAATAAATTGATGTGTAATATTGACCCTAGAGAGCTGTTTGTGAAAGTAGAAAGAGGAAGTTTAAGGACATTATTTACATTTTTGTAAAACAAAAACAACATACACAAACTTAGAAAAAACAGCTCCTGATGTCTCTGCATATGAGAGTGTGAGGACTAGATGCAGGGGATCCCCACAAAGCTTGTCACTGAATACTTGTGGGAGGGCGGCCTACGGGCTGAAAGGAAAGGAAGCAACAGTGAGATTTCCTGTGCACACCTCTGTAACGTTTTGTCACAACAGGTACATATTACTAGAATTGGAGAAGAGAAGAACAGAAACATTAAATCGCTTACCATATAAAATAACAACCACAGGCAGCACCTGTGGCTCAGTGAGTAGGGCACCGGCCCCATATACTGAGGGTGGTGGGTTCAAACCCAGCCCCGGCCAAACTGCAACAAAAAATAGCTGGGCGTTGTGGTGGGCGCCTGTAGTCCCAGCTACTCAGGTGGCTGAGGCAGGAGAATCGCCTAAGCCCAGGAGTTGGAGGTTGCTGTGAGCTGTGATGCCATGGCACTCTACTGAGACTCTGTCTCAAAAAAATGAAAATAAAAATAAAAATAAACAAACAAGTAAACAAATAAATAAAATAACTATCACTATCGAATGATAACAGCAGCACTGCCATTTAGGGCCTATTCTGCCTTCTACCCACTGCTCTGTGCTTCATAAACGAGTCCAGCAGGAGGCCACTATGTAGTGGTGTTAGGTGGTGCTGAGCCATTTCCTCTGAGCCAGGCATAGGGTTAGAATAGCTTCCCTAGCACATCAGACTTTAATATCGCCATTCTCGTGGCTGGGCTCGGCTGAGCCAGAGCTATTATCCATCCGCCTCTTCACAGCATTTCCCAGGGAATAAGCTGTTTGGAACATTCTGTCTGGAAATATTTTATCATTGAGGAGGCTGAACCGAGACCACATTAAAATCGCCCAGCCCACTTGCCCATGCCCATGGCAGGGCAATTAAAGGCATTTATAACCAGTCAGCAAGTGGAGTTCCGTAGTCAGGTCTTATTAATTTGGGGTTTTGAGAAAATTTAACACAAGCCTGGCTGAAGTTTGCTTCTGCAACCTCTGTAGATAAAAGGTTTGCCAGGTTTCTTGATGAGTAAGGAAAATAGACAACGTTTAACCTACTTGAGAGATTTAAGTGGTGTTTTGTTTTTATTTGTAAAGAACGTGAGCACGGTGTGTGCCTGAAAATGTCAGGTCCTAGATAGTTATTATTAATGGCAAAAGCAGATTCAGCAAGATTTCTAGGTCGTAACATTTTAGAAGGAACCAAGTAACGATACATGCTTTGAAGTGCTGGTCTATTTCTTCAACAAAATCATCTTTGTTTCTAGCGATGTTATTTCCTAAATGACTAGATAGTCTCCAGTCAAAATCAATGATGACCCAATGTATTATCTGTGAGATTGAACACCTGCAGGTGGCCCGCCCTTCCTCACAATTTATTCATCTTTGTCTTTTGGGATGATCATGTTTACTGGTTCAGATCTTAGTTTGAGGACCTTAGATATTTATTCATCTTTGTCTTTTGGGATGATCATGTTTACTGGTTCATATCTTAGTTTGAGGACCTTAGATATATCTATCTATCTCTCTCTCTCTCTCTCTCTCTCTCTCTCTCCAGGTCAGCAGATGCATTCTGGTTCAAATGGAAGAAATGTCTCCTCTTTCCAGAGGACAAATCTTCATTATTCCTCCTTTGTTAGTCCCTTCTGTGTTGTGAAACCACATTTTCTCTTGCTTTTCCAGGTTTCGTGGTCTCCAGGATTGCTCCAGTCTCCTCTTAAAGCCACCATCTCTTCCCCTCTCCCTGCAATGTGCAGATGGGAGAAAAGCAGTCCACACCTGCAGCCTCTGTCATGTTAACATTGCTCTGAGTAACATTGCTTCTTACTCGGTCTTCAGTCCCTGCCTTTGGGGACTGCTCTCCCAAAGGTCACTAATGACATTCTTACAGGAAATGCAGTGACCTTTTCCCGGTCCTCATCCTGCTTGACCTTTCCGAGTGTTTCACCCTGTGGCCCATCTCCTCTGCCTTTATGGAAAATCCATTCTGCTTCCATCCTACTGTTTCTTTGCTTTTTTCCTCCTTCTGGTTGTGTTTTTTGTTCCTTTTCTTTCCTTTCCTCCTTCTCCAAATATAAACATTTTTCAAGTTTTCTTTCTCCTGGTGGTAGTGGGGGAGGAGTGTGTCCCATCCACTCCCGTGACTATACATGTATCTTTGTGGATGGCTTCCAAATCTATAGCTAAAATCAAGTCCCACCTTCCACCTAAAATCCAGCATGCTAAGTGCATGCATTTCTCTCTCAATCTGTTCTTCTTTTTAGTGGCATCACCACCTTCCTTCTCCACAGGACCTGATATCTTGGGATTATCTTTAAAACACACTCTTCTTCCTTCCCCATCCATCCCAATAGTAAATGAGCTCTGCTGGTTCTGACTCTGAAATGCTCATCGCAGACTAGCACTTGACATTTCTTCCAGAAGTGAGTTAGGATCAACACACCAGTTCTGAGCCTCAGTTTCCTAATCCTTGCCATGTAAATCATGGCAAACACACTCCGGGTGTTGTAAGAGTTAACAGCCCTACCATTAAAGCACAGAGAGCCCAGTACAGAGCAGACACGTCCAGTTGTTCTTGCTCTTAAAGGTTACGGTTGTTTCTCCTCATTCCTGGTAGTTATATTCTACAAAGTTGTTACAGACACTGAGTTAGTGAATACAGAACCATCCCACCTAGGGAAATTCAGGGTTAGGTTCCTATAAGCCTCAGTCCACAACATTTTTCTCAACTGATAAATATATAACCTTGTTTCTTGTGTGTTTCTGTTTAAAGACACATACTATGTTTTGTTGATTCATTAACATTGGACTTCTGGCCACAGCATTGTAACTTGTACTTGAATGAAGCTTATCTAACACACGTGTTTTCTACAGAAGGCATGTCACAGCCTTCGTGCACTTAGGAAAACAGACATCACTTCAACATTATGCTTGGGGGCCATTTCAAACAATGAAATCCTTAATATGATGCATGAAAATGTGGAAAATGTGCTACTATTCAGTAGACTGCAGAAAGGATGCTTTGCAGCCTGACAGCTGACCCGAGAAGTCTGTGTGGCCTTGCTCCGTCACCCGGGAATGTGCTGGGTAACTCAAACTTTCCGATGCCCTGCACACATCTCTGAATCTCAGTGCAATCACCCCAGTGAAATCAGTGAAGTGTTACAGATACATTTTAGCCAGCAGGCAAATTGGCAAATGTGGACTCTCTGGATGATGCAAACCAAATGTGTTCTCTCCCTCTCATTCCCGACACCCTCACCCTCGCTGAGGCCTTTGCTTCCTTTTGCCTGGATGTTTGGCATCAACTCCCCTGAATTGTCTTTCTACCCAAATCTCATATTTTCCATGCCCACCTTTACTTTCCATTCTCTGTGCCTGAACTCAGAGTTTCTGGGGGACAGGCATTCTCCTTATATTTCCCTCCCAGTTTAGCTCCATTTCTCTGAATAACATTCTTATCAGCTGCCATGTTATAAATATATTATCTTGAACAAAACCATTTCAGTTGATTTTCCGAATTTCTAGTATGAGCTGATGGTGTTTTCCCTACTTAATTTATGGGATTTTTGTGTGGCTTGTGTAAGAAAGTAATTTTCAAATTTCCATGTGCATAAGAATCACTAGGGAAGTGGACCAGAAAGGGAAGAGAAATAACTTGTTTAAAATTCTGGTTTCTCGGGCCTCATCTCAGAGATTCTGGCTCAGTAGATTGGGATCAGTCCCAGGAACCTACTTTTAACAATACCCCTAGATGTTTTTTGCACTGTACTTAAGGAACACTGGTAAGGCAATGGATGTGAAGGTGTTTTGTCAGCTGGGATGATGCTACCTTCATCCATCAGCAAACTGAACACTGACCATGTGTAGCTTAATGGCAAGTGGGGGAAGGGGGACAGGGTAGTAACAGTGAAAAGGGAAAAAAAAAAAAAACCCTCAAAGAAGAGGTGAAAAAGGGTCACTGGTATGTTTTTGTTGGTAATTTTTTTTTTTTTTTTTTCCAGTTTTTGGCTAGGGTTGGGTTTGAACCTGCTACCTCTGGCATATGGGGCCAGCACCCTACCCCTTTGAGGCACAGGCGTTGCCCTGTTGGTAATTTTTTTTTTACAAGAATACCACAAAAATAAGCCAACCTTCTGCTAAGAAAATAGTAGGCAAGCTCAGAGATCCTAGAAATAAGTGTGTAATCACACCTTGAATTCAAGTTCAAATGCTCCTTCTGCTGTCTCCCTTCCTTGAAAACTGTTTGCACACACCTTCTCCATCTCCGTCAGATGGGGCTCTCCTTGAGAAGAGGCTAACATGTGGTGCCTCCGAGAATCACCCCCTGAGTCTTGAACCGGATGCGTATTCAGCAGATGTTTGAATCGGTAATTTGTTTACACATATGTTGTTGGAAAATAGCCCCACTGAATATAGTTAGACAGATAGGAATTTAAAAAATAGGCAGTTGCTAATTTCTTATTTTTTAATAGGCTTGCAGGCAGGCCTAGCTATTGTAGCCAGTTCGAGATGCAGGTGAGGAAAGGAAAGAAGACAAACCAGGGCTGTGACTCATCATTCAGCCTCAAAACAAGAGGGCGGCAAGTATCATCCGACTGGCCAGACCTGGGGGTCAGGGCTCCCAACCCGTCTGTGCCACAGACCTTTCTGGCTCTCCTGTGCTGTCTATGGGCCCCATCTCAGAACCATGCTATTGTTTTATTCACTTTTTTTTTTAAAGAAGCAGGAGAAATGAATTTTAATAATATGCTATTTAACCCACTGGTTCCAAAATATTTCTACCACGATGTGAATGTAACAAAATTAGTAGTTAAGTATTTTATACTTTTTGTGCTAATTTTTCAAAATCCAAAGCATATTTTATCCTGAGTACATCATGATTCAAAGGCTCATTAGCCATGTACCCCATGTAGCTACTGTATTGGGCAGCACAGCTCTAGAATAAAAGGACTCAAGCAAACCAGAGTAACCAAGACAACACATGGGCCTGGGTTTAATTAATCCAAATATATTCTGGTAAAGAAACCAACTTTTTGTGATTCAGTACTCAGATCTTGCAATGTTAAGTCTGTCTTAATCAAAGGAGTAAGGATAAAGATATTTTATCCTAAGCTCAGGCTTACTGTTCTTGAGAATCATTATTTTTAAACATGTAATATTAAGATACACAGGAGTCCAAAGGAAATCAATGACATTGAGACATTTTTAGCAAAATAGTTAAAAAGAAACCCAAAGAGATATTACATGATAGTATAAATACTTCTTTATTATTGCATTAAATAATAAAACCAAGGAGCAGATCTAATAACTACCATAATTTAAAGTAATAATAAACATGAATAGCAATATAAACACTTACAGAATAATGTGAAAATATGTGGGCTTCCTAGTGGTGACAAAGTCACAGATGCTGCTAACAGTCATTTGTTGCCTACATTTATAATCGGAGAAAATTCCAGTTTGTAGCTAGACCTTAGTGAAAGTAAAGATTTATTAATGGTTTCCCTCCACCATGTTCATGGGCCCCCTTAATTCTATCCATGTACCTATTGGGCCCCAAGTTTAAAGTCTCTATTTCAGATGAGGGCATTTGGATAAATGATCAAGCAATTCAGTTTCAGAGAGCCTCCTTTTTGTTCTTTATAAATATGAGTCTATTTCTGCTGTGCACTGCAATTTTCACTCACTGGTAGTTGAGGAAATCTCTAGAAATTCCAGTTGATGTTGAGTAGTCCACTGAATTCATTGCCCTTGGATCTTCTATTTTTCCACTTAAAATGAAAATTAACAGCTGTTAGCTGACTTTATTCTATTTTTTTTAAACTTCAAGGTGAAAAAAATCTTATGTATTAAAAAAGTAAAATGTGTTCAATGTAGAAAAAGAAGAAGTCATCAACAAAAAGGAGAAAATCAATGCCATGCACCATCCCATTCTCCAGACACAAATCCTATCCAAATATTTTGATGTACATCCTTTGAGACTTGTAAAAACGTATCATATATACACAGGCAAATATACAGATGCCTATTTTTTAAATAAAAAGGAAATGATATTATAGTCACTCTCTTGTAACTTCATTTCTCAACACAGACATCTTTGTATGTCAAAAATACTCTATTTTTTCATTGTCCAGATGGATGACTTCCATAGTATAACTGTGAAATAATTTAACAAATTTCTGAGACTTCTAAATTATTTCATTATTTTTCATTTAAATTAATGCTTTCATTTTCAAACTTTTTGTTGAAGTTAAGTGACTCGTTCCTTAACTTTGTTTGTTCAAACAAACAAAATACAGAAAAACAGGCTCTGTTTCAGGAGATTCTTGGGCATATTAAATGAGATAAAGCACATAAATTGCTTGGCACAAGCCTTTTACATAACAAATGTGAAGTAGGCATTAGCTATAATTAAATATTTTTTATTATAGGTTGAGTATTTCTTGTCTAAATGACCAGAAGTGACTTTGGATTTTAGATATTTATTTTTTGAATTTTGTAGTATTTACAGAATACTTATGGGTTGAGCATTCCAAATCTAAAAATCCAAAATCTGAAATGCTCCAATGAACATTTTGAGTGTCATGCTGGCATTCAAAAAGTTTCAGGTTTTGGAATATTTTGAATTTCAGATTTTCAGGTTAAGGATGTTCAACCTGTATTTCATAAGATAGATTCTGAAGTAAGAAATTTCTAGATTGAAAGATATATCCAAATCTGAAATGTGCTGCCTAACTGTGACCCTGGAAGACTGTTTCCCAGCACCAGTGAGTATAAGCTCACTGAACACTGTGGTCTGTAAAATCTTTCCCCAAGTTCTAGATCTTTGGCGTTATCACTAGGGGTGTCAAATCCTTTGTGTACACTCTTTGGCTATTTGAATTTTTTTAAAGATTACTTTTCCCAAATTTGTCTTTTGCCATATCTTATAAATGTTTTTCCCAGTTTTTATAACTTCCTGTTTAGCTTTACTTCCAAGGTCTTTTGTATGGAGAAGATTTAAAAATAATGCCGTCAGTTCTACCTTCTCCCTCTCTACCATTTTGGTAGGATCTGTCTTTGGAGCCATACTTGGAAATATCAGCTCTGTCCCAAGTTCATAATATATTATGTTTTCCTTACCTCCTTTTATGAACAAATATTTCTATGTAAACTTTTTAGCTGCTTGGAAATTATTTTGCTATATAGTGTTAGGTAGACTATTAACTTAAAAAAATTAATAACCAGTTTTATCAAAGTAATTACTAAATAGGAAGATCCTTTGAAACAAAGAAATGGCTCAAGAATCTGTACTAATTCTGTGTAAAGTACATTTAAAAAATATATTTGGTTATGCTTTATTCACATACATTTTATTTGACGCCCTGCTTCACAGTGGTAGGGAGGAGTGTTTCCATTATAGACAGAATAATGTTAATTAATCCTTCCTACTGGCTAAATGGTAATTCCAACCCAACTTTTATAGGTATTTTATTTTTCTTTTCCTTTTTCTCTCTCCCAATCCCTTTTACTTTTCAAGATTTGTCCTAAGCCTCCACTGATTTCATCAAGTAGAATGGAGGAGGAATAACATAATAGCTATAATAGCAAGACTCCTTTGGCTAATTTTGTGAATAGTGTTGATTTTTCCTCCTAACACATCAAAATATAGCCCTAGGTAGACACCAACTTTGTAGAGATGACTGACTTTTAGAAAATATAATGGTACCATTAGACTATTTCACATGATGTCATGGTTATAGGTAACTATCTTATAATCTTGCTATAAGGAAAACACAAATCCATCAAAGTTTAACATGAGGCTTAATTTTACACGTTTTTGTCTCTGTTTCCCCGGGGTAATATTCTATTTAATTCAAGTAGAACTTTGCACACTTACTGTGCATTGAGTACCAGCTCCACTGACACAGTGTGTGAAGAAGATTAGCCAGGATAATTGTCCTTCTCATCACACATGGAGTCGGACTGCTCTTATGTAGGAGATATACAATAGGTCTTAATAGATTGAGCGACAGCAAGGATGTAGGAAAGTTGTTCAGAGAGACAAGTATCACAAAAATACTTGTATTGACTCAGAGGACATCTAAAATGTCAAAAGGTGACAATAAAAGAAAGTATGCATTCCCATTCCTCTCCAGAAACCTCCAAATGACCTCCAGAGGTCTTTTGAAAGGCACATTGAAACTGCATATGTTATTTTTGAATGTATTCTATTTCTCTAAACTGTATATGTCAATGAGTCTTCTACCTCAACAGTTGGCTTCACCCGTGAACATTAGGGCCATTTCAACCAGATAACCACCATCATAGCCAGAGCTAAGCTCTTCAGAATTCATTGTATTTATTGACTATCTGCCAATGACATCCAAGCCATGTATCAAAGATTCCAATTGCAGGTGGAGGAGTAGAGTGCTATTGACAAACCCAACATTTTCCTCTTGCTCCTAATCATACTTCTCTGATTTGTGTAGGATATGCCCCCCACAACACTGCCGCCAATCTGCTTCCCTGTAAATAAGGGGAAGAACAAGAGGAATTCCTTGCTACCACAGTTCTCATAAAAAACAAACAAACAAACAAATTTGTCCCTTTGTCACAGCTATGATTGAATGTTCAGAGTGTATCTAGGTCTCCAAATCCTATTTTCTATCTTCAACAGTTGACCCTCCCTTTTGCTGCCCTAATCTTCACTGGAGAATGCCATGTACATATAGACTTGAGCTCTCTCACATTGAAGGTGTTTATTGGTATGTTCAACCAGTGATTGAGGAAAACTATGAAGCAGATAGATACATTTAGTATGTTGGAAGAGATAACAGAGAATAAATGATATATTCTGTTATCTTCATTCCTCTTTCTTTTAACTTAACCCTTCTCTAAGGTGACGGCTCTAAGAGGAATACAGGTCTATATTCTGATTGGAAGTTGGGGTGGGTGATAGGGAGGTTTAAACCTGCATTTGTCAAAACGAAGAAAATGTCCCTGTGCATATCCAAGGAGAGACTGAGGGAGCATCTCAGTCTTTCATTGTCCACCACTCTCTAAAGCATGTCCCCCCCACCCAGACAGCACAGATGCTTTCTGGTGTCCACCTGCAGAGTATTACTTCTTGGCTAAACACTGGTACAAGGGAAATCTTAACTCAGTTATCCCAACAAGAATCATTATTACCCTTCTAAGGGTACAGAATTGGTTGTATTTATTCAGGGTTCTGCCCTTCCTATGATTTCCTTGCTTTTCATTTTGTTCATGTCTTACTTTCCAAAGCCCATTGTATGGTCCACCTTTTCCACAAAACCTTCCTTGGTAGGTTGGGGTCTCAATTCTGGAATCCTAGAGCCATCATGATCCAATTGCTCATCCAGGCATCACACCAGCGGAGATGCTAAACCTCATCAGCAGCATGCTTTCTGTCTTCTGTCTTACTATTTGAAGAATATGCATGGAATTCTTAAAATTAGAAACACAGGTGATAATGGTTCCTTGACTTGGTAAAGTCTGCAAAATCCTGAAACCAAATTCATAACCTCTTCTTTTCCCTCAGACTTCCACTCCAGAGTAGACTGGAAGTAATATGATGTGCTTTGAAGTCCAACACCAGGTGCTATGATGATCCCCAGGGTTACCAAGGTTCCAGGACCAGCCAATTGTTGGATCTTTCTAAGTCTTAGTTCCCGCATGTCAAAATGTAATTATAGTCACTACCACATGAAATATATTATTAAGATAATATACACGCACACACATACACGTACTACATATAGTGCCTGGTCACAATACAATATTAACTGCTATTAATTTCCTCCTCCTTCTACTCACTATTCCTTCCTACCCTCCACAATTTTCCTTACTCAATTATGCTAAACACACTCTATTGATACTTTATTACCTTCCACTTTGCTTTCACCTTTTAATTCTACAACACACCTACCAGAGCCTACTGGACCTGTAGCATGACCCAGGTCCAGTTCTCTTGACTCCTACTCCTCTGCCCCTGCCTTTCATGATGTGTACTGGTATGAATGAATGGCTGAATGAATGAAGGAGTACCAATGCCTTTCTGTTAAAAACTGGTACCTGTTTTAACATGTATTTGTATTAAAACTGGCTCTTTCTCTGTCTGCCCCCATTGGGACAGGAACTGTCAAGATAATTGGTCTTGCACCACAGAGCATGCAAAAAAGTGCCCTAATTGATGATGACATTTCAGTAGCCAACAACACTTGCAGTCAGGAGGGATTTTTTAAGCATCATCTTCATCTTTATGTTTAATGAAACATTCAATTCTCCTTCTTAGAAGTTTTATTTTCTAATTTCCAAAACCACATTTCTACTTTCTACATGTTGCTTGTCTCAATGTGATAGTTTCAGTCATTTTCCCAAATGCTAATGATGCACAGGATGAATGACAATGTGGGCAAATTGATGTGGAGCCATGCTTTTGAAAAGATAAAAAGAACAAAAAATGGGACTTCTCTAGCTGCTGTTCAGTTTCAATAACACAATTCTTATTAGCTGCCTTTGTTTTTACTCCATGGGTATTTAAATCTTAGCAAACTGAGTAGTTTCTCCTAGAAAACTACCACTTGAGCATTTTCAACTATGGCAAACAACATTTTTCTCATATGAAGTAGATTACATTATTACAAACAATAAAACAATAACTGAAAATAACCTTGATTTGTTGACTTGGTTCCCAAAGTGAATTTTACTTGCAGAGAACATGGAAAAACAAGAGTGATTGGAGGACCCATTCTTAGTCCTGGGTTATATTTCCAGCATTTTAATGAGTCTCCCCTGCTCTACCCTCCATCCAGAGTCCATGTTTTATTCTGAATATGTTTTCTAAAATGCACATATATTGGTGGGACTGAAAACTAATATAGCCTCTTTGGAAAGAAATATAAAGAATCCTTAAAGAACTCAAATTAAACCTCCCATTTGATCCTGCAATCCCATTACTAGTTATCTACCTAGAGGGGAAAAAAAATCATTTGATCATAGGGACTTTTGCACTAGATTGTTTATTGCAGCTCAATATACAATTTCAACACGTGGAAACAACCTAAATGCCCATCAACCCAGGAATGGATTAATAAACTGTGGTAAATGTACACCATGGAATACTATTCAGCCTTAAAAAAATGAAGAGTTTACATCTTTTGTATTAACCAGGATGGAGTTCAAATACATTCCTCTTAGTAAAGTATCACAAGAATGGAAAAGCAAGTGTCCAATGTACTCAATTAAAATATGAAGTCAGTGGATGATCTAATACATTGCCACTAAGAGAAAAACTCAGTTCAATTCAAGATGGGAAAAAGGAGAAGAAGGGAGGGGAAGGGGTGAGGGGGGGAGATTGGTGTGCTCCCACTTAATGGATACAATGTAAATGGCACACCACTCAGGTGGCACACAATTACAACAGGGACTTTGCCTAACAAATGAAAACTATTGTAATCTGTATGTACCCTTATATTAATCTAAAATTAAACATAAAAAATGCACATGTGATGACACCATTCCCCTCCTGATACCCTATAATGGCTCTTCTTTACCTTCTGCATAAAATGCAAACTTTTTACCTCTACAGGCTTAGTTACTACTATTCTCAGTGTGCTGCACTCTTCCTGGCCTTTGGTGCTTTACATAAGTTTTCCCCTTGACTCTCTGTATGACTTCCTGGACCCCATCTGGCTCACTTTGTACTCTTTAACTCCCATTCATCATTCAAAATTCTCCCTAGGCATCATTTCTGCCAGACAGTCTTCTATAACCCCCTGTTTGTGAGGTGGCCCTCTCTGTGATTTAGTCCTGTATACCCTCAACATCATAAACACATTATGGTCTTGTATACTCATTACCTATCTCATATTACTTAGAAGACTGCTCAGGGGAAACAGGTGTCTTACTCAGAACTGTCCTGTAGGGTTCAACATAATGAGTGCCTCACATATATGGTGAATGTTGTGGTAGCATATTCAGGATAAAACCTAAGCTCTAATATTAGGATACTAAACTCATTTTTCTGAGATTACAGCCAGACATTTAGATTATACAATCATTTGAACTTGATTACTTTATGAGATATTTCCCCAATCTCAATGACAGTGAGTCTACCTACATTCAGAAATCCACATGTATTATTAGCTACACAGATATGACTTCTCTATAAATAGTTACTCTTCCAATGGTGTGTCTATCAATGATTAATAGAGCTAAGTATTTTTGCAACTAAGAATAAAACATGATGAAAAATAAGTTGAAACTATAAGGGAATATTTTCTTGATTATGAGACTTATGAACTTTAGGAGAGTTTTTATAGGGAAATGACCAAATATTGCCTCAGTCTATTACCTTTTTGATATGAGCCTTATAGGCTAATGAAGTGTCAATCAGTTGGTGGCTTCCAGGATAGATCACCATCTGGAAACAGATAAAGGCCATCATGATTGGCCACCTAAGTCAAAGTTGTGATAATGTTCAGGGCAATATTCCACACAAAATTAAGGACTTATTCTACCAATAGGTTCCCATATAGTCTTAATACTCTTCAGGTCCAGCAGTAGCAGCTGGACCTGAAGAAGCTATTAATTAATAATGGTGAGGAACAGCTGAGAATCAAATCAAAGACACACTACCTTTTACAATAACAACAAAGAAAATAAAATACCTAGGAATATATTTACCTAAGGAGGTAAAATACTTCTATAGGGAGAACTATAAAACACTTAGCAAAAAATTTGAAGAGGATTTAAACAGATGAAAAAACATAATCATGCCCATGGATTGGCAGAATCAACATTGTTAAAATGTCTATAATACCCAAATTGAATTATAGATTCAATGCAATCCCCATTAACCTACCAATGTCATTGTTCACAGATCTAGAAAAAAGTAGTTCTACACTTCATATGGAACCAGAAAAGACCCTGAATAGCCAATGCAACCTTATGCAATAAGAACAAATCAAGAGTCATCACTTTACCAGATTTCAAACTATACTACAAGGCTATAGTAACCAAAATAGCATGGCACTGGCATCAAAATATACACATAGACAAATGGATCAGAACAGAGAACCAAGATATGAGACCATTGTCATATTTTCATTTGATCTTTGACAAAGCAGACAAAAACATACAATGGGGAAAACAATCCCTGTTCAAAAAAATGACACTGATAAAATTGGACAGCCACATGTAGAAGATTGAAACAGGACCTGCCTATCTCACCACTTACAAAAATTAGCTCAGGATGGATAACAGATTTAAGCCTAGGACATGAAACTATAAGAATTCTAGAAGAAAATATTGGACAAAGTTTTATAGACATTGGCCTAGACAAAAAATTTATGAAGAAGACCCCACAGGCAATCACAGCAACAATAAAAATTAACAAATGGAAATTGATTAAATTAAAAAGCTTCTGCACAGCCAAGGAATACAATAAATAGAGCAGATACACAACCTACATCATGAGAGAAAATATTTGCATGCCATTTATCCAATAAAGAGCTGGTAACCAGAATCTATATAAAACTTAAATCAAAAAGAAAAAAATATAAACAAAAGAGTGGGCAAAAGACACAAAGAGAAACTTTTCAAAAGGAGATAGACTAATGGCCAATAAACATATGAAAAAATGCTCTACACCTCTAATTATCAGAGAAATGCAAATTCAAAACCATAGTGAGAATGGTGTTTATTAAAAAGTCCCCAGACAACAGATGCTGGTGTGGAGGTAGAAAGAAAGGAACATTTATACACTGCTGGTAGTACTGCACACTAGTATAACTTCTTTGGAAACTAATATGGAGATACTTCAAAGAGCTAAAAGTAGACCTATTCTTTGATTCAGCAATCCCACTATTGAGAATTTACCCAATGGAAAATATATGTCATCCTATAAAGAAGGTACTTGCACTTAAATGTGTATTGCAGCACAATTCATAATTGCAAAGATGTGGAATCAACCCAAGTGCCCATCAATTCATGAGTGGATTAAAACAATGTGGTATATGTATAATATAGAGTACTATGCATCCTTGAAAAAAATAGTGAATCAATACCTTTTGTATGGAAGGTATTGGATGGAACCAGAGACCAACCTGGATGGAACTTGAGACCATTCTTCTAAGCAAAGTATCATAGTAATGGAAAAACAAACACCACATGCACCCCACCACTAAACTAGAACTAATTGGTCAACACTCATAGACATACATGGTTGTAAAACTCAGCACAAACCAAGAAGTGGGGAGAGGGAGGAGAAGATGGGTAATTTCACATCTACTGGGTACAATACACAGTATCTGGGTAATGGGTACACTTATAAGTTTGACTCAACTGTAAAAAAGCAATTCATGTAAACAAAATGTTTGTATCCCCATAATATTCTGAAAAAATAAAATAAAAAAAGAAACATAAGGTTCCAATCACAGAATTATCCACTTAATGTGGCATTTATCTTAAACAGTAACTCTGAACAAGGTCATTTAGACTAACCACCATGTATTTCATGAACGCTTTCCTGAAACTGGCAATAATCATAAAGATAATAATCAATTCAAGAAAAATAATTAGCATGAGCAATTATTTCAGGAAAATATTAGCTGTCCATAAAACATATGCCTAAATCTATTTCTTGCTCCCCTTGGCAGAGATTAGTTACATATGGTTTATATGGCATGCCTCTTGCAGATGTTGATACTCAAAAAAAAAATTATGAACTAGCATTATTAATCTTTTTGTGAAGAACAAAAGAATTAATTGAGAGCTTCATTATCATAGAAGATTGAGGTTTTAGATGATAATGGCATTTTATTTCAAAAGTTCATCAAGCAGAGGATTTTAATTGTGAGGCTTGACTAATCATGACCACTTTGACTCTTCATAATTATGTATCAAGATGGAAGTTTTTAATGAGTCTTCATGAAATTAAGGATACATTCTGCCATTGTGCTTTTGATACAGAAAAAAATGCTCTGAATTCTAATATTTGAAATGTCAAAAACCTACTTCTAAGCATCCTTGTTCTATAAATACATTCTAAGAATTTAGATTAGAAGTAGATGAGCTAAGAAAGGATTGTTAGAGTGGTTTTCAGCAGTTTAGAGGCAACAGTCATGGGACCAACTTCAATAATTAGCTAACAAAAGAAATCAGCAAATCTTTTGTGCGAGGAATTGCCTTCTAATTCAGAGCAAAGGGGTTAAGGTGCATGTGAGAGGATTCCAAATGCACATCCAGCAGGTAACATACTAAGAAATGTTTTGCTGCAAGTTTTTCTATTCTTCAAAGTCTCCATAACAGATGACTTAGAAGAGCAAGTTCATCCTCATTTCAGAATGTTAAATAGGTGGCATTAATGCTTCCATAGCCAATACCTAACATCTGTGATGGGAGCACACAGATATCTCTCTCTGTGGCTGTATCTTCTGGGTGTAACCTGCAGAGATGAAACCAGATGAGGAAGATGCTGATTTCACTGCAAATTAATGATCTTTTTCTCCCCTGACTTGATTCAGACAAATACAGTTAAGTTGAGAAACTGCCATGCTAATAGAAAAGTTTTCTTTTCCAGGTAGCATTTCTGAAATGGTACTCAAGAAATGAAGTTAATCTTTCTTTTACATAATGAAACAGAAACCCAAAGGGAATAGGAAGCATTAGAGAGTTCTAGGCCCTTTCTCAACCCTTCCCCAGGATCCAATCAGCTCCCTGAGTGTAATTAGAATTTCATAGTGAGACATAATTTCTGATCAATAACATTCCCAACTAGGTACAAACAACTCAAACATCAAAAGAAATTTAGGGCCTATACAGGAGCCAATTGCATTCTGAGGCATATCAATGGAGAATACTTTTGTTTTCTCATAGAACTTTTATTAAAACCTCCCTAAACTGAAAGCTCTTCTAGAAGCTCAATTTCTAGAAGTAAAGACAGAGAACAATTAAGGATCACAATATCCCTCATAGCAGGACTAAGAACCTGAGATGTAAAGATTATAGATAGGTAAACTAGACTCTGTTAGCAAGCCAGCAATATGGTCCAGACCAGGTTCAAAGGCCTGAGAACCAGGGGAGCCCATGGGTTAAGTCCTGGTCTGAATCTAGAACAAGAGGGGATGGATATCCCAGTTTAAGCAGAGAGAGACTTTGCTCTCCCTCTATCTTTTTGTTCTATCCCAGCCTTCAGTGCATTGGATGCTGACTGCCCATATCATGAGGGCAGATCTTCTTTACTCCATCTATTTATTTAAATGCAAATCTCTCTAGAAACACTCTTGAAAATAACATTTTACTAACTATCTGGGCATCTCTTAGCCTAGTAAAGATGATACAAAATTAACCATCACAAGCTCCATCTCTGTTTTTAGCTATACTTGCTAGAGGGGACAGAGATACCATGTTTTGGGTGAAAATTGATAAATATTTTTATTAGGAAAAAAGTGATAAGCCCAATTTGATTTGGGCAATAAAGTGGACATTGAGTGGAGACTTTCACTAACCTAAACAGTGCTTGTGTGTGAAATGGAAAAGATGCAGCAGGTGTCAGGATATCTAAGTTCAGCAAGCTGAGCAAATAGCCCTGCTCAGAAAACATGGTGTGCTGTAAATTTAGACAACATGGGCTCAGTGATAAGACCAGTTAAGAGTAAGGAAAATAGGCACATTTGCTTATCTGTATAGTTATCTACTCTCAACAAGAATGATAGCTAGGCTGACAGCTGTAAAGCCAACATGTCATATTTGACTCAAGAATACAGCATTTTGATTCTTACAAATGTGGTTGTTTGGTCCCTGTAAATCATGTTATTTCACCTGCATATACATGAATGCAGGCTATAAAAGAAGCTGTGTATTCACTCTTCCTGTCTCTGATACTCAGCCTCACCCCTACCACATACAGATGTTGGTCTCATGCTGCTCACTCTTGGATTCCTGTTTGTCTCCTGTATTAGCTGACAGCTACCTCTGGACCTCCTGGTTTGTGATCCTGGTGACTCCTTGTGGCTTCTTGGCCTTAGCATTTGGCCCTCCTCTCAGTTTGGCTCTGTCCCTGGCTTGCCTTAAACTTCCTGCTCTAACTGTAACCTCACAAGGATAATCTTTCCTCATCATATGAGGTCTGACAATTATGTTCATGAACTCACCCTAGAAAAAGTGCTATATAATTCATTGCTGAATATCACTATGGTCACTTTTGAACTACTTTCCTTGGGGAGCTATATAGGCACTGGCATCAGTGCCTAGGTTCACACTTCAAAGCAATTTTAAACTCTATTCTTGGAATGGCCATAAGAGCTGTCATTGTATTACCCTTGATGTCCTGGATGTTATCAAAATGTCTTCCTTGCAATATTTCTTTTGTCTTTGGGTACAGAGAAAGTCATTGGGGGACAATAGGGAGGATGTTTCAATACAGTTATTTGTTGACTGGTTAGAAACTCTCTCACAGAGAGCCCTGTGAGCTAGTGCATTGTTGTGGGGCAAGAGCCATGAGTTGTCAGCCAAGATTTTCAGTTAAGATTTTCCTGTTTCTCTATGGATATTTACTAGGTCTGCTATGCTTCTCATAGTCAGCTGACAATTTTGACACACAGTTTGACAAATTTCTGCAATGTTTTCATCAGTTCTGCTTGTTACTGGCTGCCCTGACCTCTCTTCATCAGTGTTACCTTTTCTCCCTTTGGAAAAGAATTTAGTCCGTTTGTACACTGCCATTTTCTTCATGGCATTATCTCCATAAACTTGGACTAACATGTTCCTGATTTCACTTCTACTCTTGTCAAGTTTAAGAAATTTAATGTTCGTTCTTCTCTCCCAACATTCTTGAATGACACACAAAAACACACAATAATCACTAACATCACTCAGGAAGACACCACCACACATTAACATGAACAGAGCCGTGATACACTGAAATACCATGGCTATAAAATCTTACTGAGTTGTTTGTACAGTGCTTCCAATATAAGCACATGAGTTTGCAAACTTGTCAGACTTTGTATTCTACTAAAACTCACTGTGAGTGAGCTTGTATTTCCTTAATATTCAACTGTGACAGAGGATATTCTTAGTCCTGGCATGCACAAAGTAGACACACAGTAAATATTTGTTGAAACATTGCTAAATATAATAAATTAGGTAACTGAATATTGCCTCTGGTAATTTCTGGACTGCTGGTTTGTCTTATAACTTCTGGATATATCTCATTTATTTAGCTTCAATTAGGGCTGTTAATCAATCTAACTCAAAACCACATTAGCTGCATGGTTAAGCCTATGATGAGGACAATTTATCCATTGGTGAATAAGACCTGATTGAATTAGCTAAAGATGGCTGGACTAAATTGGGTGCAAAAAGGAAGAGCTTTAGTCATTTGAGGTTAGTTTGTCATCCCTTGAACAATTCACTGCATATTCTAGGTCAAGACCTTATTAGAGCCAATGTGATTGAGCACCAAATAACTACCATTCATAAGCAGATAATATGCTGCTTGTGCCTTAAAAGACAAATTTCACAGCTCAGAGATGTCTCGTTTTGCCCATTTTACAGATAAGAAACTGAGGCAAAGAGGTGAAATAACCTCTATATAACTGAGCTAGGAGATAAATACTGGAGCCTGATGTCAAACTTAATTATGGATAATTCCAAAGACAGTGTTATTTTTAAGTTTCTACCTAGTTTCCTTATTATGGTACAGGCACAGGAAAGGGACTCAAAATTCAAATCCTAAAAAAAAAAAAAAATCAGAGCTCTAGGTCCCATGACACTTGCAGCCCTAGGAAAAAAGAACAGGGGTGAGCTTCAATGCTACCCATCTCTCTGGTTCCCTTCTTTCTGCTCTGCCAGCCAAAGTTCTTTCAGAACCCTGTCTGAGGCCACAGCATTTCTTACTGTCTGATTTCCCCTTTACTCCCTTTTCTGAGCTCTTGGCTCCCTCTTGCTCAGTCATAGGTGTAGGGAAGATACATTTTTTTTTTTTTTTATTAAATCATAGCTGTGTACATTAATGCAACCATGGGGCACCATACACTGGTTTTATAGACCATTTGACACATTTTCATGACACTGGCTAACATAGCCTTCCTGGCATTTTCTTAATTATTGTGTTAAGACACTTACACTCTACATTTACTAAGTTTCACATGATACATTTTACTCCCTCTAAATCCCCCCAACTTCCTATAAGTCTCCTAACCCTCAACGAATACAGACAGTTGCACAAACTGCACAAATCATTCCTTGCACCTGGGCTTCCTCCACGTCATAGGATATAAAGTCCCAGTCTCAGATTTGGTCTCTTATGTTTCCTTCTGCTTTTTTTTTTTTTTTTAAATTAAATCATAGCTGTGTACATTGATATGATCATGGGGCATCAAACACTAGCTTCATAGACCATTTGACACATTTTCATCACACTGGTTAACATAGTCATTTTCTACTCCTCCACCATGAGCGCAGGTGACTTGCCCAATTCCACCAGTGGCAAAGGGAGTGCTCACGTCCTGTGCGTGGGTGTGCAAATCAACAGCGAGATTTGATTAGCATGCAAGGACTAGGTGTGGGGATCAATGAAAGAGGGGTTAACCAGGTCTTTGCCCTCAGGGGTTAAAGGGTGGACACCATAACATAATTCAAGGAGGACACTGGCAAAAAAGACTAAATGGCAGAGTGGTTGGAAGTGATTGCATGTTGGCAACAATTACACTGTGAATACTATATGCCAGCCACTGGGTTATCTCCAACCCTCAGGATAACACTGTTAAGTGTTTTGTTCCCATTTTATAGATGGAAAAACTGAGTCTGAGAGACTAATGGATCTACGGTATGGGGCTTATAGGTGCCACAGCCAGTTGTCAAACCTGGCTCCACCAGAATTCTACTATATTGCTCCCACTCCACCATGCTGCAAAGGAGAAGGGTAGACAGTTGGGTCTGCCAGTCTAGGTAGGATTGGAGGGGGGAGGCAGAGTGATGCGGGAGTCTTCAGTCATCCTCAGGAGACTGTCCCGAGGCCAGGCAGGGCATCTGGGCTTCAGAAGGAGGGTTGTAATCTACAGCGAGAGAGAAGCAGGGCTGTGGTGAGGATTCAGACAAACCCTCAACCTTAAAGGACCCACCATTTTATTCCTTTTGCACAGAGGACTAGAAGACACAGAGGCCTAAACTGCCTGGTGAACTCAGTGCCCAGCTACCCAGAGCTCATGCTGAGGCTCAGAAAAGAAGCCCCGGTTTGGATCCAATGGCAAAGTAATGAATAAAATCCAGCTTTCCTTTCCATCCCCTGGAACCCAGACCTCATCAAATGCCCACAACAGTTTTAAAGAGAATGTTAGTTACAATCCACAGCTAATTAAAACTTTCCATACAATGACTCTTTAAAATTTAAGTGGCCTTGAATGCTAACAGCCCAGGCTTGTCTCTAACTGCAGAATTATTATTAACACATTAGCACAGCAATACCAGCCATTGAATTTGCTCGGCAATTTTGAAATAATGATGTTTTGAGTGTTTCCAGCTGAAATGGTGTGTGCCTTTCAATTCTGACCCAGCAGGCCATCAGCCTCCTCCCTCCACTGCTTCCCCCATACTGATATTCTCTCTCTGAGGCCAACATTGGGTTTCTTGCAGCTCTGCTTGCAACTTCCCAGGGCTCCCAGGTTTATCTCTGCCCTGGTGCTCACCTGCTTAGTGTGTACTTTTTATGTTTATATCTCCCTGAAAGTAGAGACTGTATCCCTGTGGCATACACTGTAATGTGTAGTGAAGGCGTGGAGCGGAGGGAGCTCATTCTGGTCCGAGAGCTATCCCTTACTTGGTCTGACACTTTAGAATAAGCTATTAGGACATTACAGCTATTAATGACAGTGATTTTTAACATTTGTTGAGTAGTTACAATATGCCAAACACAATTTACATACATTACCTAAATTCCTCAACAAGCCGTATTTTTACTAATTCTGTTTAACAAACAGCTATAAAGTACTCACTGCATGACTCAGTATGCACAGCCAGGCACTGCTGTGTTTGTGGACATTTATAACTCAGTCCTCATAACAATCTCCATGCGGGAGATACAGTTATTATTCCCATTTTGCAGATGAGTTGAACTCAGATTCAGATGGGCTGAGTAACTGGAGATTAGGTAATCAGGTTACAAAGATACCATGGAGCAATGCCAGGGTCAAACCTATGGGGTTAAATTGCAGAATCCATAGTCACAACCTCTCTACCATCTGCCCTCTAAAGCGAGCCTGCTTCAGAGACACCTGGATTGCTTACTTTTTAGAAAATTATTAAATCATAGCTGTGTACATTAATGCGATCATGGGGCACCATACACTGGTTTTATAGACCATTTGACACATTTTCATCACACTGGTTAACATAGACTCCCTGGCATTTTCTTAGTTATTGTGTTAAGACATTTACATTCTACATTTACTAAGTTTCACATATACCTTTGTAAGATGCACCGCAGGTGTAATCCCTCCAATCACCCTCCCTCCGCCCCCTTCCCTCCCCTCCATTTCTCACTTCCCCCTATTCTTAGGTTTTAACTGGGTTATAGCTTTCATGTAAAAGCCATGAATTAGTTTCATAGTAGGGCTGAGTACATTGGATACTTTTTCTTCCAGTCATGAGATACTTTACTAACAAAAATATATTCCAGCTCCATCCATGTAAACATGAAAGAGGTAAAGTCTCCATCTTTCTTTAAGGCTGCATAATATGCCATGGTGTACATAAAGCACAATTTACTAATCCATTCATGGATCAATGGGCACTTGGGCTTTTTCCATAATTTAGCAATTATGAAAAAGGCTGCAATAAACATTCTGGTACAAATATCTTTGTTATAATGTAATTTTTGGTCTTCTGGGTATATACCTAGTAGAGGAATTATAGGATTGAATGGCAGATCTATTTTCAGATCTCTAAGTGTTCTCCAAACACCTTTCCAAAAGGAATGAATTAATTTGCATTCCCACCAGCAGTGTAGAAGTGTTCCCTTTTCTCCACATCCACACCAACATCTCTAGTCTTGGGATTTTGTGATATGGACTAATCTTACTGAGTTAGATGATATCTCCAAGTAGTTTTGATTTGCATTTCTTGGATGATTAAAGATGATGAGCATTTTTTCATGTGTCTGTAGGCCGTGTGCCTGTCTTCTTCAGAGAAGTTTCTCTTCAAGTCCCTTGCCCATCCTGCGATGGAATCACTTGTTCTTTTCTTGCTTATACGTTTGAGTTCTCTGTGGATTCTGCTTATTAAATCTTTGTCGGAAACATAACCTGAAAATATCTTCTCCCATTCTGAGGGCTGTTTGCTTGCTTTACTTACTTTGCTCTAGGCTGTGCAGAAGCTTTTTAGTTTAATCAGGTCCCAGTAGTGTATTTTTGAAGCTGCTACAATTGCCCAAGGGGTCCTCCTCATAAAATACTCCCCAAGACCAATTTCTTCAAGGGTTTTCCCTGCACTCTCTTCTAGTATTTTTATAGTTTCATGTCATAAGTTTAAATCTTTAATCCAGTGAGAGTCTATCTTAGTTAATGGTAAAAGGTGTGGGTCCAGTTTTAGTCTTCTACAGGTTGCCAGCCAGTTCACCCAGCACCATTTGTTAAATAGGGCATCTTTTCCCCACTGAATGTTTTTAATTGGCTTGTCAAAGATTAAATAACAGTAAGTAGCTGGATTCATCTCTTGGTTCTCTATTCTGTTCCAGACATCTACTTCTCTCTTTTTGTGCCAGTACCATGCTGTTTTAATCACTATTGATTTATAGTATAGTCTGAGGTCTAATAGCGTGATTCCTCCTGCTTTGTTTTTATTTCTGAGTAATGTCTTGGCTATTCAAGGTTTTTTCTGATTCCATATAAAATGAAGTATTATTTTTTCAAGATCTTTAAAGTATGAGAGTGGAGCTTTAATAGGGATTGCATTAAAATTATATATTGCTTTGGGTAGTATGGACATTTTATTTTATTTTTTTAAATTTATTTTTATTGTTGAATCATAGCTGTGTACATTAGTGCAATCAAGGGGTACAATGTGCGGGTTTCATACACAATCTGAAATATTCTCATTAAACTATTCAACGTAGCCTTCAGGGCATTTTCTTACTTACTGTATGCATTTGTATTCTGCATTTAGTAAGTTTCGCCTGTACCCATTCTAAGATGCACCGTAGGTGTGGCCCCACCCATTACATTCCCTGTACCAAAATCTCCCCCCTCCTTTCCTCTTCCTTGGCCCTTTCCCAATAGTCTTGTGCTATAGTACAGACATTTTAAAAATGTTGTTTTTTCCCAGCCATGAGCATGGTATGTTTTTCCATTTGTTAACATTTTCAGCTATTTCTTTTCTTAGAGTTTCATAGTTCTCTTTATAGAGATCTTTCACATCCTTCATTAGATAAAATCCCAAATATTTCATCTTCTTTGGCACTACTGTGAATAGAATAAAGTCCTTAACTGTACTTTCAGCTTGACTATGGTTGATGTATATAAAGGCTACCGATTTATGGATGTTGATTTTATAACTTGAGATGCTGCTGTATTCCTTGATCACTTCTAAGAGTTTTTTAGCAGAATCCCTGGTGTTTTCCAGATATACAATCATATCATCTGCGAAGAGTGAAAGTTTGATCTCTTATGACCCTATATGGATACCCTTGATCACCTTTTCTTCCCTAATTGTGATGGCTAAAACTTCCATTACAATGTTAAAGAGCAATGGAGACAATAGGCAACCTGGCCAGTTGCCTGATCAGAGTGGAAATGATTTCAATTTAACTCCATTCAATACAATATTGGTTGTGGGTTTGCTCTACATGGCCTCTATTAGTTTAAGAAATGTCCTTTCTATAACAATTTTCTTAAGTGTTCTGATCATGAAGGAATGCTGGATATTATCAAAAGCTTTTTCTGCATCAATAGAGAGAATCATATGGTCTTTGGGTGTTAATATGTTTATATGCTGAATTATACTTATAGATTGACGTATACTGAACCAGCCTTGAGACCCTGGGATAAAACCGACTTGGTCATGATGTATAATTTGTTTGATGTGCTGTTGGATTCTGTTTCTTAGGATCTTGTTGAATATTTTTGCATCTATATTTATTAGTGATATTGGTCTATAATTTTCTTTTCTTGTTGGGTCTTTTCCTGGTTTGGGGATCAGGGTGATGTTTGCTTCATAGAACGTGTTGGATAGTCTTCTTTCCTTTTCTACATTTTGGAACAGGTTGA
>CAUYPK010044089.1:0-37851 GCA_963574355.1 Loris lydekkerianus
AGGCTATAACCCAACTATACCACAAGACTATGAGGAAAGGACCAAGGAAGGGGAAGGGAGGGGGGAGGTTTGGGTGGAGGGAGGGTGATGGGTTGAGCCACATCTATGGTGCATATTTTTATCTATAATAAAAAAAAAAAAGAAAAGAAAAAAAATAAATAAATAAATGAGGCCAGGCATCATAGCTTACTCCTGTAATCCCAGCACTTGGGAGGCTAAGGCAGGTGGATTTCCTGAGCTCACAGGTTCAAGACCAGCCTGAGCCAGAGAGAGACCTCATCTCTAAAAATAGCCGGGCTTTGTGGCAGGCACCTATAGTCCCAGCTACTTGGGAGGCCGAGGCAAGAGAGTCGCTTAAGCCCAGGAGTTTGAGATTGCTGTGAGCTATGATGACATGACACTCTAGCAAGGGTGACAAAGTGAGGCTCTGTCTCAAAAAAAAAAAAAAAAAAAAAACAACGAATTTTTAAACTAATATGTTAAGAATAAAGAATTACTGTAGAACCTCTGTAAGGAGACCACCAAAGGAACTGTAACAAATTGATCAAGACACGGAGGTGACCAACATAAGGAAGTAGGCCTGCTGCTGTACTGGTATGTACGTGTGGTGCATGTCCAGTCATTGAAAATTAGGCCAATTTAAGGACGTGGTCAATGTAGACAGGTAGTCTACTATGAAGGTTCTACTGTAAATGTAAGGGCAATATTAAATGAGGGTTAATTGGAAGTCATTTTTGGAAGTCAGAAGTTAATGTACCTAACTGGGCTTACTCTGAAATGGGAAGATATGATATGGGAATAATCAAAGTTTGCACTGGGGCTATAATGCCAGTGAATTAATACATACACAGTTCTACAAATATTTCCCTAAATTTTATACCATTTTATATATCCAATTTTATGGATAGCAATAGTATGAATCCTTGAGTAACAGCTCATCATTCTACAATTACAAAGTAAAATTGTATAAATCTTACAGTTATAGAAAACTTATAATAAGATAATAGCTTATTTTAAATCCCTTCAACTAAAATAAACTCACGAATTCCATGCATAAGAAAAATACCATGCACTCTGATTTGCAGCAGCCAAAAAGTGAAAAGGGCCATTTAGATGCATAAACTTTAGTAGCAAATATTTAAATCATGGATTTAAATAATGCATGAATATTTGCTATGCCAGTTGGCTAATTAAGTAATTAATTAAAGGACTATTACCTATCTGAAAGCTACCTAAATGTCTAGGGCTCAAAAAGGAAAAAAGTATGGTCTTCCTCTTAAATCACAGGACAATGCAAATCAGTGCTTTGGAAGAAGTCTGCTATCACCTCCAGAGGAGATCCATCTAATTTTGTTGGAGAATTAAGAAAATATTAAAATCAGAGTAATAACAGGAGGAGTTAACCATATGAAAAAGGTGTTCCCAACAGAGAAAGTAAAATATGCAAAGTGTGGATGACATAAGAAAACACCAGAGTTACATAAATAAGATATACAGCTTATATATATGGACTCAATTGTTTCAAGGCCCAGATCATTGGCAAAAATAAATAATTGCCCCCTTTGTAATCATTAGTAAAAGGGTATTGGGAAAGGCACAGGAATCATTTAAAGAGCTTGAACTAAGGAAATCTTTATATTTCCAAAGTTGAGTTTGCCTAATTACAGTTGATAATTTTTCTTAAATTTTATAATATAAATTTAGCTGTGTAAATGAACTTACAGAAACTCCAAACATACATTAAAATTTGTTATTAATATTAAATTATCTTGCAAAATCTACCTGCTAACAAGTAGTCCTACATGATCAAAAATTATTTTTAAATGGAATATTTTTCCAAATAAGCAGCTATTAGTATAATTCCCTTAAATAGCATAATATATAAAGTGTAAAAATGTTTTAATAGACTTCTATAAAGTAATATAAAAACAGTATATTTTGAAAAGCCATTTTTTAATCTTTAAAGTTTTCAGATTCCCAATGAGACTGTTTCCTAATCACACAAAATGTTATATATTTAACATTTCTTATTTTTATTCTTTATTAAATTTTACCTAAAATGTGCCACATTATAGTTTTTTTGTTTGTTTGTTCGCTTGTTTCTCTTACATTTTTCTTAGGTGTTAATTATAATAAGGGGTAATCATCATATGTCATTAAGATATTTGGTAAGAAAACCAAATCAACAAATTTCATACTAATATGTTTGCACTATTGCTATAAATGTATAGAAAGACATTGAATTTAAGTCAGAATATTCATATTACCAATGTCCTGTGTTTTATTTACAAAATGACATTATTATCACTTGATACTTACTGTCTAGTTCAGCAAAGCAGACTACATCTATAGTTTAAGAATTGCATAGAATGGCAAGAATGGAAAAGATCCAATTCCAAATTATTATGGTAACATGCTTTCCTGTGTAAATAACCTTATGCCAAATGTCAGTCATTAATGTTTCAGAAATTCAAGAAGACAACTGCAATAGTATAGGAAGTAACTCAGAGCAGCACAGGGCACCCTGATACAAGCTGTCAGAGACAGACTTCAAGTACTTTTGATAAACTAAATACAATCTGCTAAAAAAGCCTTCTATAGATGACTACTAGACAATATTATCAGAATATGGTCACATTATTCCAGAAGGTTAAAAAAAAGATGCTAAGTGTCTATAAATCTACCCAAACCAGATTATTATACATTATAATGTTTAGGTGCAGAAGTGAACATTTTCTTTAAAACTAGGGAAATTTCTTAGTAAGAGTAAATATTCAGAAATATTGTCTAAGTTTTTTAAATGAAAGACTTCTATCATTCATGAAGGGAGTGCTCTGTGGGAAGAGGGAGGGCATTTGGCAGGATCTCACCTAATGTACACAATGTGAGGCTGTTCAACACACCCCCTGGATCTTCTACAGCTTGAACTTCACCTTTGAAGTGAGAACAACGTAACTGAAAAATTTGTGTCTTCATATTAATTTGAAATGAAAAAAAAAAAATTAAAAAAAAAGTGTGGGTCCACTTTCAGTCTTTTACATGTGGATATCCAATTCTCCCAGCAATGTTTATTGAATAGGAAATCTTTCCCCCAGTGGATGCTCTTGTTTGGTTTATCGAAGATTAGGTGGCTATAAGTTATTGATTTCATTTCCTGGTTTTCTATTTGATTCCAAATGTCTATGTCTCCATTTTTGTGCCATTACCATGCTGTCTTGACCACTATTGCCTTGTAATACAGCCTAAAATCCAGTATGGTGATACCCCACCCCTGGTTTTATTTTTATTACTAAGAACTGCCTTAGCTATATGGGTTTTTTTCTGGTTCCATACAAAACGCAGAATTATTTTTTGCAAGTCTTGAAAATAGGATGTTGCTTTTTTAATAGGGATGGTGTTGAATCAGTAAATTGCTCTGGAAAGTATAGACATTTTAATAATGTTGATTCTTGCCAGCCATGAGCATGGTATGTTCTTCCATTTGTTAAGGTCCTCTGCTATTTCATTTCCTAAGGTTACATAATTTTCTTTCTAGAGGTCCTTCACCTCTTTTGTTAGGTATATTCCTAAGTATTTCATTTTCTTTGGGGCTATGGTAAAAGTAGTGTGTCTTTAATTAACATCTCATCTTGGCTATAGTTGGCGTATACAAAAGCAACTGACTTGTGGACATTGATTTTATATCCTGAAACATTACTGTATTTTTTTATGACTTCCAAGAGTCTTGTGGTTGAGTCTTTAGGGTTCTTTAAGTATAAGATCATATCATCAGCAAAGAGGGAGAGTTTTACCTCCTCTGCTCTGATTTGGATGCCCTTTATTTTCTTGTCTTGTCTAATTGTATTGGCTGGAACTTCTAGCACTATGTTGAATAGTAACGGTGGGAAAAAAAAAAAGAAAGAGTTCTAAAGATTAGGAAAAACACCAAGTGAAAAATGAGAATAAAGAAGGTGTTTCTGACTATAATGTTCATGTTTTAGCAAACTAGTCTATCTTTTTTTTTTTTTTTTTTTTTAGACAGAGTCTCACTATGTCACCCTCAGTAGAGTGCTATGGCATCACAGCTCACAGCAATCTCAAACTCTTGGGCTTAAGTGATTCTCTTGCCTTATCCTCCCACATAGGTCATACTACAGGCACCAGCCACACACCTGGCTATATTTTTGTTGCAGTTGGCATTGTTGTTTAGTGGCCCGGGCTGAGTTCAAACCCACCAGCCTCAGTGTATGTGGCTGATGACCACTGTGCTACAGGCCAGACCTATGGTGCATATTGCAAGGGTACATGTCAAATCTATTAAGCATAGAGTATAAATGTCTTACCACAATGATAAAGTAAATTAGGTGAAGGCTATATTAACTAGTTTGATGTTAAGCATTCCAAATTGTATTTAAAATCAGCACATTATACCCCATAAATGCATTAATGTATACATGATCCATGTGTTTATGATTTAATAAAAAAGATAGATAAATAAATAAATAAATAAATAAACTATTTCATCTACAAAACACATGACTACACGCCCAAGTAACTGATAAAGGAATAATATCATACTTAGCTCTCTTTCGTACTAATAAAACAGGAACATCATCTTGAAACCACTTTCTGTAATTAATTTATCTATTCTTGCTTAATTATTCTGAATACTGAGATAAATTCACAAAGAAAACAGTAAATGAAAATGTCTTATTCATGTGGCCTTGTCAATACAGAATTTATTTTATATTCAAATGCATTTATATTCTGGTGAGACACACACAGTGCTGGTCTATAAGTTCCCATGCTTGCTATATTTTTATTGTGAACTTCATAGTAATTAAGATTTTTTAAAAATAGTGATCAACTAATTATAAAGGAAATAAAAGGCATACATGAAAACAATGTACTCTTTTAAAATATTCACTTTAAAATAGTAATTGTAAACTGTATAAAAGATGTAAAGTCCCTCCTCATATAACGCTAGGAAAGTATATTCTACAACTTGTGTATAATTAAATTATTTTGAATATTTACCATTACATATTAGAGATAATACAAAGGGAAAGTGAAAAGACAAATCTGTCTTAACAGTGTAGTTACTACCACAAATGGATAAATGAACACCATGTACAAATATCCAAGATTTGCTTTCACATTAAAATGACTGGTTTTTGCCTGGTCAGAAAAAAAATGAATGTGTTGAGAGGTACAAGTTCAGGCAAGGTGAAAGGCAATAAAGTTGTTTTCAAGATCCAAGGAAATCAGTAACACCCGAAGATTGCTTTTTCACAAGGTGAATAATTTCTGTTTGGTTTTTATAATTTATCTAACACTTCAGGGGTTGTGTGGGTCCATATTCTCTTATGGATATTCTGACTTTGACACCTCACAATTCTGAGCTCTCTCGTAGAAACACATATGCAAAGGACATGCCTTAGAGCAGTGTTAGAATAAATTCATCTTATTTCAATCTGTAATGTTATCAAAAGGTTAATTTGAAAACTAACTTCATTTTAACTGCTTTAGCTATTAAGCCAAATAAATGTTTTGGAGAGTTTATCACAGAACACACATAACTTATGAAAAAATCAAACAAAATATGCCTCAAACATAGCTATTGTTTTCTCCACTCATTTATTATACTTATTTAAAATGACTAAAAATTTCATTAATTTACTAAAATTTCAAAAAAATCCTAGGCTCTATGAAGTAAAGTTTAAATGTCCAATTCACTATCCCCCAATACATCCTCTTCTGGGCATCAAAGATTGCATTTCAATAATCATACAGGCCTTCTCTATATGCAGTTATCCATACCCTTTATAGACACAATCACATGGATTTGTTAAAGAAAAAGGGAAAGGGCAGCACCTGTGGCTCAAAGGAGTAGGGTGCTAGCCCCATATGCCAGAGGTGTCAGGTTCAAACCCAGCCCTGGCCAAAAGCTCCAAAAAAAAAAAAAAAAAGAAAGAAAAAGAAAAAAGGAGAGATTATTCTATAGATTTTTTTTTTTCATTTTTAAAATCTCTCATTGAACAAAAACTTATGAATATACCACCACATATGACATTCTACTTCATTCTTTCTAAAAAGCACAGGGTATTACATAGTGCAGATATATCACTGCAAAAATCAAACATTCTCCTGTGGTTGTAAGTTGCCTTTAAAAATTTCACTAAAAATATGTTACCCTGAATAACCTTCAACAGACCATAGTTGATCACATGTACAAGTATTTCTATAGTTTTGCTAAGTGGAAGGAACCAGACATAAAAACTTGCATATTTAAATACTTCATTTATATGAAATATTAAGCATAGGCATATTCATAGAGACAGAAGGTAGATTAGTAGTTGCCAGGGGCAGGGACAAGGGGAGAATAGGTAGTAACTGATGAAAATATTGTAGAATTATATAGTGGTGATGTTTGCATAAGTGTATAAACATACTGATGATCACTAAATTGTATTCCTTAAAAGCATGAATTGTATGGCATGTGAACCACATCTCAATAAAAAGAAAAAAAAAAGGAATTTCTAATCAAAGGTTGTACGTATTTAAAATTTTGATAGTTATTCATGAACAGACCTCAAAAATCATCAGTTTAAATTCCTATTCCAAACATACGAAAACACAAACAAATCCCCATGCACATTCAATACTAGATATCATTAAAAATTTAATTTCATTCAATATCTACCTATATACTCGAGTATAAGCCGAGTTTTTTCGGCACAAAATTTGTGCCGAGTTTGGGTTTTTCGGCACAAATTTTGTGCCGGAAAAAACTCGGCTTATACTCGAGTATATACGGTATTTAAAAAGACTATTCATTGATGTAAAACAATTTCCTTTTCACTTATTTTCAGTGATTCTGAGCATATTTCAGTACTTATTGACCATGTGTGTGACCTACCATAAATTTTCCATTTGTGTGTTCTGCCTACTTTGCTCTTAAATTTTGGGAGGATTTTATATAGATTTCTAAAGAATTCATATATAATGACTGATAACTTATTTAGTAAATATTATTCAGATATTTTATCCCCAATTTTTATTTAATATTGTACCTTCTATATCTCATATACTGATTTGAAATGTTATATTGACAAATCTATCAATCTTTTCCTTTGTAGTTACAAAACTTAAGTAGAAAATCAATGTCTTCTTCATTATAAAACTATTTTTTCATATTGCAATCCAGCACTGTCATTTTTTTTTACATTTAAGTCATTTGAGCATCTTCAATTTTTGGTATAGTGTGAACCAAGATTTTAACTTTTTTTTATATTTATGTTCATTGATCTTTATTTTTTGGCATGCTTGCAATATACTTATATACTCGAGTATAAGCCGAGTTTTTTGTGCCGAAAAACCTGAACTCAGCACAAATTTTGTGCTGGAAAAAACTTGGCTTCTACTCGATTATATACGGTATATATATATATATATATATATATATATATATATATATATTTTTTTTTTTTTTTAATTTTGCAGTTTTTGGCCGGGGCTGGGTTTGAACCTACCACCTCCGGCATTTGAGGTCAGTGCCCTACCCTTTTGAGCCACAGGTGCCACCCAGGTCAATTATATTACTAGGTGTTCAATGGGTCCACTCAACACTGCTCCATCCCCCTTCATATCAGAAATGTAGGAAAATTAGAAGCGCAAATATTTTGCCCTTATTTTGTCAATTGAAACTGTGTGGCACTGATATTTTAAGATTTTCTGGGGGGAAAGGAATTCAGTTAGAGGTCTTGTTACCTGTGTTGAGTCAACTCAGAGCTTAAAAAATGCTGATTTTCAGATTACCTGTGGTCTCATGCTTTTCATATTTATATTCCCCATCTTCCTTTGTACTGAGTGTAACCTCAGAGATGTTTTTTCTACAATTAAGATGTTTTCTAGAGATATGATTGTTTCCTGGAAATCCGAGAGAATTCATTGGAATATATGCTGCAGATATTTCTCCCCTAGAATTATGTTATATGTGAGTCTCATAGCAGAAGGTTCCTGGAAGTCATTAAAAGGTCATTGGCTTTTGATAAGATTGATGGTGGATCTGAGAGAAAAGATCATGAAGTTAGAGAAGATAAGCATAGCATTTCTAAGACTTAAGGTCTACTTCAGTATCTAAGATTACGTGCCAAAAAGCCTTTCAAATAAACACTTAAATAAGGAGAGACCCCCCCAACGGATAAATGTTATGCTAATTACCCTAATTTGACCATTATGCATTGTATACATGTATCAAAATATCACTCTGTATTCCATATGTATGTATAATTGTTAAGTGTCGATTAAAAATAAAATTAAAAAAAGACAGAAGGATTAGCCATGTAACCAAATGATACTTTTTCATTATTTTCCTCCTACCCCAATAATAAGTCATTTTTCTTTATATAGTCTACCTTGGTCTAACAAGGTCGTCTGCCACTTTATTTCTGTCCATCCTCGTCTGCTATGTGGGCTGTTGAAATAGAGTCCCACTTCAGTTTTTCCTCTCTGCTGCAGTCCTGCACGCTACCATCAAAGTGAATTTTCTAAAATGTTTCTCTTATAATGCCTCTCTTGTGTCTCAAATCCTCTACTAAGTCCACCTGTTTTGACAGTAAAAAAATCCCATCCCTTTAGGCTGATAGTTAAGAACTTTTTTTAGGACTCCACTAATCCTGTAAAATGAATTGTCCTCCATTCATTATCCATAAACACTGCACTTGATCATGTTGTTCCTCCCTCCCGGAAGGCCGGACTTCTTTCTGATTTGCCCTTCATCAAGGTCAAGCCTGAGCTTCACCTCTGGGACCACTCCTAGGAGGGGCTGATCCTTAGAGATTATGCATCATTTATCACTTGTTTCTTTATATCCTTGTGTACTTTCTACCTTTATATGTGTAGGATTTTGCATTTGGGTCATTCTCCGCTACTGCAATAGAACCCTGCTTATGATGCTTTGCTGTCCTGGCCCCCGGCACAGACTGCCTTGATGTCTGACCTGAGGTCAGTGGGATCTTTGAGGTCATCGATATCTAGACCTAAGGCATTTTCCATGGAGAAAAGAACAAAGTCTAATTTGAAAGGCTACTTTTGGAAGTAGGAATGAAGAAAGACAGCTTTTGCCAAATGTTCTGGGAAGTGTTCTGTACAATAAAATGTAAGGCATTTTGTTTTGTTTTTCTCTTTGCCTCTGTCTCAATTTGGAAAACCAATTTTCCCATATTTTGTTCTGAGTCATATTTTCTAGTTTCTTCCAGAATCTGTTTTTTCTTCAGTTTTTTAAAACCCGAGACCCCTTTTCTCTCCTAAATCATCTGAACAAAATTCTTTATTTCACTGTCTAACCATTTTTCTCCCTTTAAGTGTAAAGTTGAATACACTTGAATTCCTTTCTATTTATTTGTTTATTACTGACTCGTTTTATTCATTCATATGTTCTTACTGGGTCAAGAGAGACCTCCTCCTTTTCGTTCCCCTCCCCTTAGTTAAATGCTAAAGGCCCTGGCATTTCTATACAGAACGCCTCCTACATCAGGGCACCACAGAGACACTGCTTCTTTCTATTCCTCATGTTCCCTGGCAAGTTCCCTGGTAACTTTTTGTATACCTTTCATATTGTGTGAATATTTATTTTGGAATGGAAGATAAAGTTTCATAACACATTACTTTAGAGAACTCAGCTTTGCAGTGAAATATTCTATATTACACACCAGCTTGATTTCTGTTTGTAATGAGCTTTCTGACCATCCATGAATACTTTTGTTTGTTTTCGCCTTTTACAGTCCTAGATGAAATCTTTCGTGTCAGGTAGTCAGCCTTAAGGGAAATGTTGCCTTCCCATATTCACACGATTACAGTAAACAGTATTGCAAAATGCATATTGAGGACAGAGGCCTTTGTCATTTTTAATGTAAATAAGATGCCTTTCCTGGCTGTGTAATCACATCAACTCATTCTCAGACGAAGGGGCAGCTTCCTTCCTTCTGATTAAAACAAGTTCTTGTCTTAACAATTTTTGTTCTAATCTTTTTGACACTATTTACTCAGCATTATCATAGGGAGGGATAAACTCGGGCCAGTTACCTACATGTGAACTCTATCTGTCCCACGAGAGGAAAGACGGAAGTGAGATGGATAAAATTTAGGTGAATATTTTTCACGCCAGTACTCAATCATTCCTCTCTATCCTGGCAGCAATTTTTTGCTGGCTGGGACGAAATTAAGTCAAGACCCTTCCACCTTAAAAGCTTTCCAGGCTGCAAATTAAAAAAAAAAAAAAATCATTAATTTGAAAAGTACTGCTTTCTGTTTTTAAGGCATGGTTTGAAACCGTGCTTCTGTTTTTCCTTCTTCTGTCTAGTCTCCACTCTATTTGAGTTTTGAATGTACTGTGTGTGGTTGAAGCTCTAGGGGACTTTGGCTTTCTTCAGCCAAGTAGCCGGGGCTGCCATTTGAAACACGGTGAGCCTGAAGGTTTCTTTACATTTTGACATTACAGATTTTACCTTGTCTTACTTTATCGTATTTTCAGGAATTGAGTGAAGGGATAACCATAGCAATAATAATAGCTTAATAGCAGTTAATGTACTGTGAAGGTACTTTTCCAACCACTTTACATTCATAACCTTAGTCTTCACAGTAATCTTATGATGTAGGTGCAATTGGTATTATATCCACTTTCAGGTAATTACACCAAGACACAGAACTATTTTTTTTTTTTTTGAGACCGAGTCTCAGGTTGTCACCCTGGGTAGAGTGCCGTGTCATCATAGCTTACAGCAAACTCTTGGGCTTAAGCAATTCTCTTGCCTCAGCCTCCCAAGTAGCTGGGACTACAGGCGCCTGCCACAACGCCCAGCTATTTGTTTGTTGTTGTTGCAGTTTAGCTTGGGCTGGGTTCAAACCTTCCAGCCTTGGAGTATGTGGCCAGCACCCTACCCACTGAGCTACAGGGGTCAGCAGAGACACAAAACTATTAAGCAGGCTCGGCGCTTGTAGCTCAAGCGGCTAAGGTGCCAGCCACATGCACCAGAGCTGGCGGGTTTGAATCCAGCCCAGGCCCACCAAACAACAATGACAACTACAACCAAAAAATAGCCCTGGGCATTGTAGCAGGTGCTTGCAGTCCCAGCTACTTGGGAGGCTGAGGCAAGAGAATTGCTTGAGCCCAAGAGTTTGAGGTTGCTGTGAGCTGTCATGCCATCCAGTGTGACAGCTTGAGGCTCTGTCTCAAAGCAAACAAACAAACAAACAAAACTATTAAGCAATTTTTTACCTAAGGTAGCCCAGATCTATCCTGGGCAGCCATGATTAAAAATGGATTTCATTTGCTATGACTTCAATTACTACTATGTAATAAAATCACAGTGATCAAAAAGATAAGATTATTTGTGTTTGGTAGATACTTGACTAGAAAAAGGATGAAAATGATCTATCAAATTTATTTATTTATTTATTTATTTATTTATTTTGAGACAGAGTCTCACTTTGTCATCCTGGGTAGAGTGCTGTGGCGTCATAGCTCACACAACCTCAAACTTTTGGGCTCAAGCGATCCTCTTGCCTCAGCCTCCCAAGTAGCTGGGACTGCAGGTGCCTGCTACAAGTGCTGGCTATTTTTAGAGACAGGGTCTCTGGTCCAGGCTGATCCTGAATCCGTGAGCTCAGGCAATCCAGCCACCTCAGCCTCCCAAGTGCTAGGATTTGAGGCGTAAGCCATTGTGCCCAGCCTATAAATTTAGTTAATATGATTTCTGGGGTCCCAAAAAGACTTGTTGAGGTCAGCAAGCAGATTATCTGTTGGGTGCTTAAATTCTGTGCCACGACTTTATCTAGTAATGTCAGGGCTTTAATATCAGGGCTTTAATTTGGACCCAATGCAGATACTCCAGAGAGATGTAATTTTTTTTACTTTAGTGAGAATGCACAAAAGAGAATCTATTGGCAAGGAATTAGGAAGTCAGTACAAACTTTGTTATGAGAATAGGAGTTTGGGAGAGAGAAAAATGAAGTGTTTTATACTAAAGCTCATGATGAAAAATGCTATTGATTGCAATGTAGTTGGTGTTCATTATCCAGCTGAAATCATTATTGAAATAAAGACGCAGTCTTACTCCTTACTTGTGATTTTTTTTTCCATTATTGCATAGCTTTGAAAATGAAAACTTTGGAAATTCAGGCCCCACCTAGGTTACATTATTTCTTCTTAGGATCATATGTATTTTAAGATAGCCACGGTAAAGTAGATAGCGATGCCTGTTAATGGGAATATTGGCCCAAGGAAAAGGTCATTTTCTGTGTGAATAATGGAGGAATAGGAATCGATATTACAAATAGTGACCTGCTTGGAATTTTAATATATAATAACCTTATTCTAGAATAACCTTGAATTATGCACTAAATCAGAAATGTGAGGTGACTTCACAACTTGAAGAATGAGAATATTCAGAACAATATTTAAAACCAATATTTGAAAACTCTGAGCTATCTTCTTTCAACTATCATAACCACTGGTTAATTCTGATCTTTTCCGTAAACCGGGTCACACTGCTCTCTTCTCATGGACAGGGACACACACTCATGGAGAGAACTTTGCGCACAATGACTCTTTGGTGGCTTGTTAAACGGTTGCTCTTTTCTATGTCTTTTACATTTATGATGCTGCCTAATCCCCACAGAAGCCCTAAGTTATAACTGAGAAGCAGAGAAATTAAATAATTGGCCCCAGGCCACAGGGAGTGAGAGGACCTGAGTTCAGGCAATTTTACTCCAGAGCCCAGACTTTTAATCACTATCCATTTACTCTTATTATTTATTTATTTTTCAGACAGGGTATCACTCAGTTTTCTCTTTTAATTCTGTTAACTATAGTTCCAGAGTAGAGCTCTCAGCCTAAGAGTGGTACGAACAAACTCCCATCAGAACTCCACAGAACAAAACAAACAAAAATATCCCATTGTCTTGTAATATGATTTTACTAACAATCACTTGCACATTCCACACAAGTCAGGTGGTTTACAGGTCAGGTGACTCACTCTCTAGCCAACTCCTTCTGCTTTGTCTCTATAAATCACAGCTAGATCATTTTCCCAGCCTGTTCTTAAGAGAAGGGGCACATTTCAAGCATATTTGAGTGGAATGATTTTTAAGCAAGTGGGATTGCCTCATTTTCTAGGAAAGAGTAAGAATTAAATATTTTACAGGCCTGTTAAGAGTATCAGTGTGTCACCAGGGGCTTACATCTAACTGATTCCATTTAGTCTTCCCAAAGAGTATGTGTGATAATTGTTATTATCCCCATTTGGCAGATGAGGAAACAGATTCAAAAGGTTCGCTTATTTTCCTGAGATCATAAAAGGCAGAACCAGAATACAAACCCAGCTTCAGAATTGGATTCAGAATCCACATCTATCTTTTTACAGTGCTAAACAATGGCTCTGTTGACTGTGGAGTGTGTCCAGTTTTAAGGACAGATTTGCATTAAGCCCTCCAGCTTCATATATTCAAAGATGAGGGTGTGTGGTGTTGGGAAAGATGCCCTCTTCTAAAAAAAAAAAAAAAAAAAAAACCTATGCAAGGCAATAGATGTGGCAGGCAAGTGAGAACTGGAGATTTCTAGATAGTGTCTGGGTGGATAGTTGTGCATTCACTGAAGATATGATTTGCTGGGAAAATTGACTACAAAAGAACCCAGCTCAATTTGGGACATGTTAAGTTTGAAATGACATTGGAACTTATCAACAAAGCTACGACTACAAGGCAATTGGGTACAGGAATGAAATTTAGGCTAAATTTAGGAATACTCAGTGTATACATGGAGATTAGAAGGAGGATTAGAACAATCAATAAGATAGGAGATATTTAGAATGTGTTTTAGAAGGCAATGCAGAGGAAATTTTCATAGAGGTGAGAGCTATCAACCACTTGCAATAATAAAAAGAATTTAAATAGGATGAAAGCTGAAAGGGGGCCACATGATTAAAAAATATAGTAAGTATTGGGAATATATTAAAAAGAAAAATACATGTACTTTTTAGTGGAGTTTCTAGACAATGTTCTCAAATTACAAACGAAGGTAATTTTTTACTATAAGCTAACTTCAGAGGCCAAGGTAATTTTTCACTGCAAACCAAGCAATAAAATTATACTAAAAAGAGAAAACTTGCTAGTAGGTTTTTAGGCATATGGGCTGTCACAAGATGGGAAACCTTTAGGGGGATCTGAGAGGAGGAATGCCATGATCTGACTTATGTTTTAATGGGCTCACTCCAGTATGCTATGTTGGGAATAAAGTATGGGAAAGGTGGAGGTAAAAGCAGAAAGACCAGGTTGGAGGTTGCTGGGATCCCAAACTGAGATGATAGTGGCTTGGACTAGGATGGTAATGGTACCTATGGAGATAAGAAATCAGACAGCAGATGTATTTTGAAAGCACAGCCCACAGAGAAAGTACTAGAATAGGAATCAGAAATTATGCACACCCAACATGTTCTTTTACTAGGGTATTTTTTTTTTTTTTTCCTGGTAAAAATTGGCTGGCTGAATGGAATGTTTTTCAGACTTGGAGAAATAGAACATAGTTGTATGATAATGAGAAAACCGTGTTAGTAAGGGAAAACTTACAATAGGAGTAAATCTCCAGAGTGATGCCCTTGAAGAGTAGAAAGCATGGACCTCTCCTGCCTAGTACTCTGGTGGTTCCAAAATCTTTCATGCACAGATCTCTTTTTAATCGTAACAATTTTCAAAGGCTATCTATTTTAGCACTTGTACTTTGTGCATCCACTGATGTAAAAAATGCAGAATTACAACTTTATTATCTCATACAACACCAGTTAAGCAGTTAAGTCACATTTAAGAAAAAGTAAAGTGAGGGGCATTTTGTGGTTACTCAGTCTGGCCTCAACATTTGGTGCTTATTTAGACCCACACCCCCCTCAAAATCCTGAAGATTCATACCTTCGGTGCATAACTTAGAACACCTGCAAAACCCCTGTTTTCTGAATGTATCTGGGTGCTTTTGTATATACTGTTTCCTCCAGGAGGCCCTTTTGTCTTATTTAGGGCATAGGTATGATTCCTGCTGCACAAATTGTTCTCAATCAGTTAGACTTCACATCTTCCTTTGTGCTCCAATAACCATTTGCTCTTATACTTTGAACTACCCATCACAGTTAGTTTTTATAATGGTTCCTGCCAAAAGTCATTTTAATCATCCCTATTTTACTGGAAGTCATTAAGTAACTTGCCTCAAAACACAGCTTGTAAGGGACAGCATGGAACCTGAGTCTGTGTAACTCCCAGCTCAAGATATTGAACATGAACATCTCACTATATAGGACTGATGTTCATATTGAATGGCGCATACAAGCAGATAAATTTCTGAGTTCACGAAGGAATATAAAATTCTAGCAAACACCAAATGACTTAGTAGCATCCTGTATTTTTATGATAGTTGAGCAGACCTTCTTTCCAACAAGAAAGCTAAGGGATGGAACCTTGGAAAAAAAAAAAAAAAAAAAAAAGGAATCAGTCTGTTATGAGGTGCCCGAGATAAAATAATCTTTCACTTTGTCCATCTTTATTTATTCTTAGATCCAAAACATCCTCTCAGAATGAGAACAGGTCCAAGACCCTCAGTAACAATATTCTGATAAGATAAGCACCCAGCAGGGATTGAGCTTGGAAGGCATCTCTGAATGCTGAAAGGACACTTTAGGCCTTTGTACACTGGGCACAGCTGATAGACTATGCCTCAATATTACCACAGTTCTCAGCATCTGCCCCAAGTAGTACCACTGGCACTGAATTAATTTCATTTTCTTTCTCCTTCGTTCTCTTTGAGTCCATACATATTCTGAGACTGTTGTTTGATTAGAATGAACAAATAAAAGAATCGGTTCAATATGATAATATATTTTCTACAAATATAAGAAATAACACAGCAAATTTGTATGGTGAGCTACTGATTTAATTATTCACAAAAGGAGAATGTCATACTTGGAAAATCCTTTATTCTTGATGAATTTGTTCAGGAAAACATGCCCTGAAATGCCTAGAAGGGCCTGAGATGTTGGACAAAAAACACAAAATCTATAAGAACTTTCTCATCATATTTCAAGAAGCTTGCTCTTTCAGTAAATAATCTGATGTGACATTTAGAAGCTTGGAGCACTGGGGGAGACATTAGCATCTCATCCTATTGTTTCTGCTTTTTATTATGACAGTTCACTCAAGAAAGCTTTATTCAAGTGAACATCAACTTCACTTTCCTTTGAACTATGACCTTAAAAAACCAATCTCTTCACTTCCTTTGGGGAGACATGTGACTGCCTGCCTTGTCAGCAAGCTGCTTTTCCTGAATCTAAGTTATTTCCTCTCCTACAGAGAAAAATTGCTGTTATCATTTCCAACCTCTTTAGTAATGGCTCTTTTTATGTACAGTAAATGATTTTTTTTTAAGTGCATGTCTCTTCCTTTTTTGCTTATTTGGTCAAAAATTGTTTATTCTAAAGAAAAATGTAAGGATATAAGCACATTTCACGTTCTGTGGGAAAGTCAGCATTTGCAGATATTTCCGATGCAAGAGACAGCTAAAAGTTCTCCAAAAGAGTCGATTTTAAAATACCCATTTAAAATATCTAAACATAAGAGAAACACAATCTGTCATTACCTGAGTCCTTCTCAATTTCTTTATCTTCTGAACTCTGTCCAGTTTTTATTCTTCATAACTTTCCTCTATCATTTAACGTTGGAACTACTTGTGTCTTGCTTGCCTCTCCCTGTTACCGTGGCTTTGAGATGCTGATCCATCCTGGTTTTTTCTCTTGATGCTTTTTCCTTAGCCTTCTTCACTAGTTCCTTTCCTACCCCTTCTAGTTCTGTGCACACTCTGCCCTTAGCTCCTTGCTCTCTTTTTGCACATTCTAACTGGATGTGCTCCCATGTACTCAGCTAGCTTCATGCCTCATCTATTCACTGATTCTTCCACCAACTTGGAATGGTCTCCTGAAATCCAGGCCCAGATGCCACCTGGTAAGCTCCTCCTAGATGTTCTGCATCACCTTAAACTTACTGCGGCCCGAGCTGACATTATTATCTTCTTCTTGGCCAGTTCTTCCTGTATTGCCTATCTCAGGAAGAATATCGTCCTATCTTCAAACATCCAGACAACTCAAGCTTCAAATCTCTGGCTCATTCTCGATTTTGTTTTACTACTCAGGGTTTCTCATATCTGTTCCTTCTCTTCCTTTCCTATTATTATACACTTGGGTCCTGCACTCTCCAACTCTCCTATCAGGGAGTCATCTCCTACCTCCCAGTTTCTTGACTATTCTGTCTTGAGGTCAGAGACTTATTATCAAAATGGCATTTCATGCCTCATTGCTTTAAAGCCTTTGATAATATCTTATTTTATATAATAAAAATTCCAGACTCTGAAAAAGATGCTATAATGCCATTTACAGTTCAGACACAACTGACTGCAAACTTTGATCATTCTCTCACTCCCCCCAGCCCCCCACCCCCCGCCAAAGGCAGATGGGCTGACTGCACCATAATCTTTCTATCTTTTTGTCCTTGCACATGCCATTGCTACCTCTGCTTGAAATGGTTTCCTCTATCTCTTCCTACCTAATGATCAAATAAAAATGCTTTTCATTTTTCAGGGCCAGCCCAAGTACCATCCCAGCTTTAAAGTCTGCCCTGCCCTCCCCAGTGTGTGCATTCTCCGTCTGCTCATGCTGCCCTCAGCCCCTGCCATCACTCTAACATTCAGGGCTGTGAATTGTAAATACTGTCCCACAGAAAGAGACAATTTAGAGAGCCAGAGGAAATACTTTCTTCTTTGTATTACAAGAGTCTATTATCATATTTGATTTGTGATGGCATTTAGTTTTTATTTGCTAATAAATTGAATAAATGGGTGATCATGAAAAATCTTAATAGTGACCCTATTAAAGATAAACTATTTCAAATACCTATCCTAAATATTTGTGTTTACTCTGTATTTTCTTTCTTCCAAAGAACCGGATTTACCTTCAAACTATAACAAGCTACTCATGAGACTCCTGATATCAGCACTTAGGACCCAAGTCTTAGGACAGAGAAGTATTTAGTACCTGAAATGACAGTAGCTAGAGTCAGAGTCAAAGGTTCCTAAGAGGTGATGGATGTGGCCAGCTACTAGCAGCCTCTCTCCTTTCCCTAGGAAGGGGAATGAAATGGGGAGGGTGGATCCACGGATCATTAAAATGCAGTGCGTAAGTGATGAGGGACAATTCCCTCCCCTCTCTGTAAAGAAGGAAAATGGGGTGCCTGATCTTTCTTCTTAAAATGTCCTGAGTCACAAAGACTGCTGTGTAATTTAATTACCCTAGGCATTTGTTGAGGAAAAGGACTTAAGGATTAAACCTGCATGTCATAGGGGCAGGGGGTCAGTCTTGGAAAAAGAAGAGATGCAGGGGACAGACTAAAACCAAAATAGGAGATTCCTGTGGTTCAAGTGGATGCCACTTAGAATGTATTTGGGTTTGTTCCATACCCTTTCCAAGATGGTTTCCCAGCTATAAGAGGCCACTAACTATATGGCCAGTCATGGGAGGTGAGGAGCTTGAAGAGGTTGAGGAAGTAGCTCGGTGGCTTGGGTCCCAGCTGCATACACCAGAGTGGGTGCGTTCAAATCCAACCCTGGCCTGCCAAACAACAATTGACAACTACGACCAAAAAATAGCCGGGCATTGTGGTGGGTGACTGTAGTCCCAGCTACTTGGGAGGCTGAAGCAAGAGAATTACTTGAGCCCAAGAGATTGAGGTTGCTATGAGCTGTGATGCCACAGCACTCTACCCAGGGCGACATAGTGAGACTCTGTCTCAAAAAAAAAAAAAAAAAGGTTGAGGGAGATTTCCCAAATCATTGGGCCCAAATCGTACCCCTATTGCCCAGGGAGAGCCAGAATTTGGAGGCCTGCCTTTCAGGGGACATCAGCAGCATGGCTGCGCAGGCCAGAGGAACAGTGGGAAGCCAGAGAGAAAGGTAAGAGCACAGCCTGTTAACGTGACACGCTTTCCTTTCTCCATCCCACCTCTCAGCTCAATGTCCTAGAAGATTAATCTTACAAAATGAATTTGAGGTTGTATTGTACCTGAGATAGACCTCCAGCTAAGGAGAGTGCTGGTTCATGGTTGCACTGGGTAAAGTGGAAGGGGGCGGAGGGAAGGATAAACTTACATTTGATGTTTTAACCTGGACTAAAGCTTAGTATCTGAGAACAATCAGACACTGTGAAGCTACTTCAGATGCCATTAAGAGGTCTACTACCCAGAATGAATACTTGGTATGTTACAATTGGGAAGAATGATTTAGAAATATACAAACTTATTTCTGATTGAGTTAACCTACTTAATAAATCAGGTACTAATGTAACTATATTTAAATTAATAACATCTCCAAAACGAAACAACACATTTCAACCCCAAACCATTATCAACCCAAACCTTCTGTTACTGATTTATCCCTGCCTCCCACAGGTAACACCCTATTCACTATATCCCTATAAACACTTGAGAGCAGAGGGCAGTCGAAGGTCCCCCTGGGAGACAGAGGAGTCCACCATCTTGTTCTAACTCAAAAGTGTTCATAGTATAAATACGAAGCAAAAGGGTTTGTCAGCCCCTGCTTACATCACAGAATAGCTGAATACCTTAGCTCTTCTTTCTCAAGAGCAGAAATGCGAAGTATTTCGTGATGCTCTGGGACATTCACAGTCATTTTTCCCAAAGTTCTTCTGAGAGGTTAGGCTGTCTTTGAATTACTTCTGCTGTACTATCTGTTTTCCCAGTTGTTCTGCCTCCACCGAGTAGATTATATCTCTTTTGCACCCTACACCCCTGGCTTGTGGACTCTGTTCCTACCTGTTTTCCATTAGTTTCAGTCTATTTTCTTGATAATTTCTTGCTTTCTCGTGTCCTTTCCTTATAATCTCTCTGAAAATCTAAAGTGCTATGCTATAGCGCAAATAATATCAGCCTTTAAGGTGACCCACATGCCTGGTCAGAAAGACGTTTGATCTTCAACTTCTTCCTTGAATCCCTTATGTTCCAGCCAATCCCTGGTTAATTCCCATTTCTCTGGGACTCAGTTCCCTACTGAAACTTCAGCATTCTCTTTAACTCTCCCTGAAAGCCCATCTACACTAATTCTGGGGAGCATACTTGACAGCAACATGTACACAGAAATCATAGAAATGTATATGAGAGACATCAATAATTCTTGAATCTGAGCTGCAGTGATTTCTACACATAAGGGCTGTGCTGATGCTAGAAGGAGCCAGCTAATATGAGGTAGGCACATTTGAGAGTTGCTTAAACCATTAATAGTTGTGTGGATGTTAATGTAGGACTTCAAAACAAACCAGCATAAAGAGGAGCAAAGACTGGTTTTAATGATAAGCAGTGACTCCGGCATCCCTTGCTTCCTCCCCCTCAATTTTAAAATAGGCCCAAGCAATTTCAAAACCAGAGTGTCCTGAACAGATAAGTAATTTTGGCAGCATCAATAAAACGTAAGTGGTAAGGGCAGATAAATTTTGGTGAAGTTGTTATAATTGTACACCTGCAAGTCCCATTTTAAACAACCTTTCTTTTTCAGAGAATTTGGAATTGGGTCATATAGCATGACATGTGTTTCATTACATGGTGACTGAAGTATCATGAAATACTGTGGTACTTTGCAGGCATCTGTCAACTTACACAAATATCTAAGACTTTTTTTTTAAATTTAAAATTTAACACCAATGTACTCAATACTATTAATAATATGAAGCCAGAGGATCTAATACCTGCCCACATAAGAGGAAAAACTCAAAGCAATTCAAGGTGGGGGTGGGAGCACAAGGGAGTGGGGGAGGGGAGGAGGGAGGGAGAAGAGTTCTCTCCCACCTAACGGACACAGTGTTGGGGGTATGGCACACCCTTTGGGGGTGGGAATGCAAACATTGTAACCCTCAAATTAACCTAAAACAACAACAACAAAAAATCAACACGAAGGCTTTGAATGAAAATCAGAGTTATAAAAGCTGCTAGTATCTATAAATATTTCATTCTTTTGGTATATTTGGGTTTCAAAACTGCAGAGAATATTGACTGAATTTCAGAAATCACCTTGGTACCAGAAGAAATCACCCAATTTCTTTAATGTAATAGCTCCCCCTGTTGCTTCAAAGGGAGGGCTTAACGATTTCCTTTCAACTTTTCAGGGACTCTGGAAACATGGCTGGGAAACATTATCCTCAACTGAACCATGGCCAGGAAAGTCTCAGGAGGGAATTCTTTCCTGACATAAAATTAAACCTGGCTTCAGTGTATCTTAGGGGGGGAAAAAGGAGGAAAACCTACTGTTGATGTTTCTTGGCTTGGCTTGCTTTCTGTTCTTAAGGCAACATTATTTTAAAAATCTATAACAAAACCTGTCATCTGCCAAGTCAGCCTGAGTCTCCCAGTCGGGTTTCTGTGTCTTGTCCAGTTCTGTTCCTTTTACTCCACTCAAACTTTTATCACAAACGGACGCCTTTTAACTTACCTGCAGTAGGAGCAAGTAGATAGCTGTCTCTTTCCCAGGGTCCCCCAGAACTCTAGGCACGGCAGCACCGATGTGGTTGGTGGGGGAGTTTTCGGCCACGTAGTAACCAGATTTGCAGGTCACTTTTTCTTTCAGCCTTGGATCAAGAATGAGAGACTCCAGGCAATATATTTTCAGGTCCAACTGGACACACTGCTGATATAGAGTAATCAATCTGGAAGGTGGGGTTGGAAGGGGCCTTTGCCTATAGTAGATGGTTCAGTGAAGATTATTACATGACCTGGAGCCACTGGTAAGAAGGTGGCAGGTTACCTATCCACCCAAGGGCTTATGTTGTTAGAATCACTGAGTTAAAGAAAAAAAATTAAAAAGAATGGCCTTCACCAGAGCAATGATCCTCTGAAGGTGGGCGAAAGATTTTTCATTTCTCTGACACACTTAGGGTGGTTTGGGGTCACTTTCTTCTCTGCCATGACCTTTTTTTTTTATTTCCATCAAAACAATGACTTAATTAGTCTATGAGTGTGAAAGAACTGACACCCTCCTCACCCCAAAGAACTTTGTAGGGCACAGGAATGGTCATTGTGGGCCCTTGGATGTTTACGCCTTGGTGTCTGTCTCTGAACCTAGTACCCTCATTGAAATGCTTTTATAGAATGCTCTGTTCATGATATTGCATAGGCAGTCTGCATCCTGTGTAGACCAGGAAACAGCATGCCACATACTCTGCATACCCTGCTGGGGAGCGTCCAACTGAGACCCCAACCAACTCTGGCACATTCTACTTGATCTGGTTTAAGATCTGCTCCTAATTAGTTTCTCTGCATATGAAAACTTGTCTTCTTCAATTCGCTTATATAGGAGACTATCTTTGGAACTAAAGTATTGTGGATCTAAGAAATTCATTTAAAATATAAATATTTCAAGACAGGACCATAAAGTGACATTTCACACTGAAATACATTTTTAGTGGGGACTGCTAGCTGCTTCCTGAGCCAGGCCCTGAGGATGAGGTTAATGTTGTTGATCGAAGTGTGGTGCTTTGAGAAAGATGGGTTGACACAAAGGGCCACGCTAGAGGCGGTGGGTGTAACCTGGGAAGGCCTGTGCAGGATTGTCAATGGGGAGACCAGGGCATGAGTGGGACAAAATAAGAGCACTGCGAGCTGGGGCTTGGCCAACAAGAATGGAAATTGTTGGGTTCTGTGAAAAGACAGGTGCAAGGAAGAATGTGGGCTCCAAATATAAATTTGACTCTTCTTTCATAGTTTTCTGAGACCAAACCTCACTTTCCCTGATATCCAGATACTTATGAAGTGATTTGATTGTTCCTTGTCCTAACAAGTGATTTCCTTCCCCTTTTGTTTGTGAACATCTCAGAATAAATACTGGAGAGTTGGGTCCTATGGTCGAGGAGGCAGTGAAGTCCCTGGGTCAGGGCATTAGTCAGTGTGTCCAGCTCCTGCCAGGGGCATGTAGTAGTATTTGTCTTTCTGCCTTTCCATTCCAGATTCACCTCCACACCAGCAGACATCCCTGATGGTGTCATTGGCCTACTGAAAACTATTAACATTTTCTATTTGATCAACTTCTTACTCATGGTAGATTTGGTGGTTGTTACTTACAAGTTATCCTCTTTGCCAAGAGTAGTACAGAGGGTGTCAAAAAAATGTATACATGTTTTAGGAAAGGATAAAAACTGTATTGAAATTGTAACACTTAATACTCTATATATGCTGATAACAAAGACAAAAAGATGAATATAAGTCACATTTATTTCTGCCATTGCAAGAGGTGCTCAGAGTGGTTGCCATCAGTGTCCAGATTATGGCGAAGTACGGCTTGATCCTCCCTGATCTTCCTTTCAGCACATCACACACAGCACTATGCGTCTGAAACTTACCATGAACGCGTGCAGTTCTTAGGTGTGTTGGAGGGGCTGTTGCACGCTTACACCTCCACTGTCATCATACTTCCACAACATTCTGAATATCAAATGTCACTTTAAAATGGTCCTGTGCTCCTCAAACGGCACCGTGCTTCCACCATTTTCTTTGGCTGTCCTGCCTGTTGCCCGGTGATGCTAGCATTCATTTCATTAACACCATCTTTTGAGCAAATGTTACACTACACGTTGCTACTGTAATTCACTTCAACTTTGAAAAGTAAAACATGGTTAACATCGCTTAAAATGTGTATACATGTTTTTGGCACACTCCATATACAAGTACATCCCCATCTAAGGCAATGTGTACTTTAGTGCCGGCCATGTTGGGAGGCGTATTCTTGGCCCTGTGAATGTCAGGCTTGGCCATGTGACTTGCTTGGACCAATAAAATGTGAGCAGATAAAATGTTTCTGCCAATCATTTCCTTGTAAAATATTTCCCAAATTGGGGGCTGCTGCTTCAGCCTGGGTCACAGACTAAGATGAGATGTCGCATGAAACAGAACCACAGCAGCAGATGCGCATCCACCAACATGCAACATAAATGAGAGACAAATGTGCATTGTCCCAAGTCACAGAGATTTGAGGTTTGCTTGTTACGACAAATTAACTAATATAAATTCCCCTCCACAGTCTGACTTTCTTCTAATTTTCTAGACTTCTATGGAACTACAACTGCCCTTGGATTATACACTCCAGGCAATCTAGAAGCATTCCCATTCTTCATCCTCTCTGTTTCTGCTTAGGTTATTCTCCTAGCTCAGATTGCTTCTCTCTAATCCTCAACATACCTTACTTTAGAGATTTTTCAAAATCTGTCTCACCCATGAAGTATTCCAGAATGCCTCAGTTTGAATAAATTTTTCTTTCTCTCAATTCCCACAAACATTCCATGTTTATGCTACTCATCATTCTATTTGTTAATAATAATACCATTTATTGGGCAATTCTTACATACCAGATACTGGCTTTTACCTATTGTTTTAATTTGGATATACCATGATGAGATAAAATGAAAAAAGATTTATCAGGGATGGGGGGAAGCCTATTCAGAGTAGAAAAGAAGGAAAGATGGGAGAAGCAGAAAGTGATGGTCTGACACCTGCAGAAGGACAGAGGGCAGGACCCACAATGAGCATGTCTGTGCCCTACAAAGTTCTGTGGGGTGAGGAGGATGTCAGCTCCCTCATACCCATGCACTGTATCTAAGTGGTCATTTTTCAATGGAAACAGAAAAAAGGTCATGGCAGAAAAAAGACTGACCCCAAACCACACCTAATTTTGGCAAATACATCAGAAAAACAGCAAATCTTTCACCCACCCACAAGGGCATCAGTGCTCTGGCAAAGGAAAATCTTTTTTACTTTTTTAATTCAATGATTCTGACCACATAAGTCCTCGGGTGAATAAATAACCTGCCACCTTCTTACCAGGGTCCAGGTCAAGTAATAATCTTCACTGAATCATCTACCACAGGCACAGGGAGGCAAAGGCTCCCACCAACCCCACCTTCCAGATTTCTGTTTTAAAGCAAGAAAATTGAGATCTAAAGGGATTAAATGATTTTGTTACCCTCACTCAGCTATTATAGTAATGGGATGAAGCCAGGACATGTCTTCTAACCATCACGTGACTTTCACAGGGGTCTTTGTGAAGTGTGTGAGTTAAGTGCACTGTGCTGCTGCAGGCGAGAAAGTGAAATTCACAGTCTTCTCTCTGGTTCAGGAGGATTCCATCTCTCATAGGAATGGCCTGCAATGCACGCAAGTCCTTTTCCTGAGGGCCACAGGACAGAACGGAATATATTTTCAGGTGATGACTATTCACTGTTTACTTGAAATATTTTATAAATAAAACAGCTCACTAGAAGAACTTCCTGACACCCCAAGGAAACTGGCTATCAACCGTGTTTTCCCTGAAATCCTGGAGCCATTATTCCAGTTCTCCTTCCTGCTGAATCTACCAGATGAGGTGGCATTAATTTTGCTACCTGTTACATTATCCCTATTCTTTAATTCACTTGATCTTACAAATGATTATGCCTTTTTCCCCTGAGCAATTCATTTTTCTTCTTTCCTGCTCTGTGACTATGTTTCCTATTAAGGAGAACTTGTGAACGGATTTGCTGAGAGAGGAAAATAAGGATAGACTAAAATAAATATTTGATATTTTAGAAGGAGTTTTAAACCATTCCCTAAACTCCCCAAAACAAATATAAAAAAGAAAACAGAAAGACTTTTAGGCTTAGGGTAAGTAAAACATTGCCTTCTATTTCCACATAAATTAAGCACTTTTAAAAAATGTTTTCCTTGGGGCCCACATTAAAAAAGAAAAGCAATGTATATATTGGGAATGAATACTTCAAATGGCTTCTTTTGACACTCTGGGTGGGGTTTATTGGAACACTGGCATGTGGTGAGATCAAAAGACTTTCCAGGCTGAATACCACCTGCCAGAATCTTCTGCAATGAAAAACTAAAAGTCACAAACAAGTGACCATAAAACAAACCCTCCAGGGTTCCTTTCACTTATCACTGTTCCTCTAGCCACAGTTTGTGGCATTTTACTTTTCAGCTCAGGGTCAAGACCTGCCCTGGATGTTATAGTGGGATCAACTATCTGTCTTAGGAGCCGTTAAGCGGCCTAGTTATAATAATGAGCCTGCAATTAAAAGGTACCCCCACCCCCATTCACATACGCTCACTTTAAGAATAGTTTGTTGGGGAAAGATTCTTTTCTGTCTTGGGAAGAAAACTATCTGTAATCACAACATTTCTAGATTATGAAAAGAGACCCCAAATTGCTTAAGTTATAAAACACAGTCTTACTTCAGAAATTGGGGTGTTTAGTCATAATGCGTTAGCTAACACCGCATGCGGCATTCACAGATAGACTTGCCTTCTACTTGCCAGAGCGGGCACTGGACAAGTCTGTCCTGGGGAAAGGCGTGTCCTGAGCTTCTTGCTTACTTGCCAACTTTTCTTGCCACTCACTAGCTTCCTGATTCTGGGGCTAAAGGAGGGAGAGGCAAAACAAAAGGGAAAAGGAAAAGCCTACTTCATTGTCATGCTGAAGGTGGGCTTGGGTTCTAAGAGCCTCACAGATTTTCTTCCAGGACTCCCAGGCTGCACAGCCCCTCAGCCAGTATCAGGCAGATTCTCCCGCTTTCCCCTGGGGCTTGCCTTGGGCCTGTTGTTCTGGTCACTCCCTAGCCTCTGATTTTCTGCTGCTTTGTTTTGCACAGATACTATCCCAATCCCTTCTTCTGGCCTAAGTGCTTTTAGGCATGTCTTTAGGATACAACATAAAATGGCCCCAGGCTGGGATTCCTTCCTGGAGTCCCCGCCTGGCCTCGCAGTCCGAGGGGAATGGCCTCTTTCCCTCGTCGCAGCTCCCCCTGTCCTCACAGAACATGAGACGGTCTCTTGCTCTGGTCTGGGCAAGGGACCCTCAGCCAGAGGATCTTCTTCCTCAACTCCAGATAAGAAAAGCAAGTTCTCTGAGAGGTCTACTTTGATACCCCTCCCTCTAGACTCCCAGGGCAGAGCCCGGTTTGACTGTCACCCCTCCCTTGGTTGTGGAGGGTGAAACTCACAGTACAGCTTCACAATTAAAAGCTTTCTCACAAATCTTCCTTTTCATTTCCAGGTGGGGAATCTTTATACCCTTGATGAGAGGGACCAAAGTCATGTAACTGGTGCTGAGGAACGCCCTTTGAAATTTGAACCTTAATTTTAGGCCTCTTCACTTTCTTGATACCTGACTTTTTTTTTTTTTTTTTTTTTGAGACAGAGCCAGAAGCTGTCACCCTGGGTAGAGTGCTGTGGCATCACAGCTCAAGCAACCTCCAACTCCTGGGCTTAAGCGATTCTCTTGCCTCAGCCTCCCAAGTAGCTGGGACTACAGGCACCCGCCACAACACCCGGCTATTTTTTGGTTGTTCGAACTCGCCAGCTCAGGTGTATGTGGCTGGTGCCTTAGCTGCTTGAGCCACAGGTGCCGAGCCGATACTTGAAAATTTTTTATATGGCATTTTAGGGTGGATCTTCCACTTAATACATCATCTCCTTTCCATGCTATGCTTGTGTTAGCCTCTTCTGGGCGGACGTTTTTCTTTCTATTCTGCATGACCCACCTCCCTGGGGCTGGCCTTCTTTCACTTCCTCATCCCTTTTGGACATTTAACCTGTCATGGTCTTTCTCACACCTTTCTCCCTCCCCATGATAATTTATATTTGGGGCTTCTATTCCTTAGAGCCCTGTTCTTTGCTAAGGGACTGTACTGACTCCTCTAAATACATTTCTAGAATGTTCTTCTCCTGCACTGCAAGGAGGGTGTTTTAACATACAGCCCACTGGAAATGAGGTCTTGACTAAGTTCTCTAAACTTGTGGATACCTTGTTGATGTTCTCCATTTTCTTGTTTTTACTTCTCAGCAAAATCTCTTTTGCATTAAACATTTCCATCCATTTATTTGAATATTGCAAACAAGTAAAAACACGTAACTGGGGCAAAGCTAAAGGGGGTCCCGGAGACTACTCACCTGGCTTCCGCAGCAGCCCTGGAGGCCCTGGTAGAGAATCCTGAGGCTTTAGCAGACACACTTTGAAAATCCCTTCTTTAAAACACAAAGCAACTTTTAAAATAGGAGCAGAGCATGAGGCACGGATTTTAGGAAAGGAAGTGTGTCCTATAGTTCTTCAGACGGTAGGACATGGGCCCTGCCTCTTCTGTGTGAAAACAAGCAAGTGCTAATGGCCGCAGCCGATTTCCTGCATCAGCTTCTAAGTGATTGCCTCTTGGTGAGAGCTCGGTGCACCTTGGAATTTCGTTCATTTTATTTATTTATTTGTTTGTTTGTTTGTTTGTTTTTGAGACATAGTCTCACTTTGTGACCTAGGTAGAGTGCCTTGGCATCACAGCTCATAGCAACCTCACACTCTTGAGCTCAAGTGATCCCCTTGTCTCAGCACCCCCCAAATCATTTGTTTCTTTAAAACCTAAGCTTTGGAAATGGGTCTCTACTAAGAAGCTCACAAAGGCATGGTTCTCTTTTCTTAAAGCAGAAAGCAAAAACAAACTGCTAAAAACTTTACTCTGTGGATGTGAGGTTCATGGCATTTTCATGCCATTCCTTAAATCTTTAAACCATATGCACTGCTGAGACTTTAACAGGCTAATTGTGCTCCTGGCTTTTTGAACCCTGACTGCCAACCACTATGTTATTGTTTTGAGTTTTGAAAAGGGAGGGCCACCAAGACTTTCTTTTACCTTTTCTGTGTTGGTTTTTCTCCTCAGTGTACTAATGCTCTGCGGTGGTGACATCACCTGGTGTGGCCCTTACTCTTTTATCTTCCCCACTCCTGATGGAGGGGTATTTAAATAGTCTTATGCATATTCAATTACATATTCAATTTCACAAGCATATGGAATAAATCAAGTGGCAGCTACCAGGGAGGAATTGGCAGGATGAATCCAATTTGGGTGAGCAGAAAGATTCATAAGGAACCAGGGAAAAATATTCATAAGTAATGCTAGGAAAAGAAAATGGCCTCTTTTTCTCTGTCACTATCTTCTCCCAGTTGGTGACCACTGTACAAGCTGATATTCGCTATGTGGGACTCCTAGGACTACTCTACAGCAAATAAAACATCCTAGCATGATCCTGAAAAACTACACCTGAGGCATGATTAGGGTCAGAAAATCCTAGACCCACAAAGATTTTGGGCTGATTATTTTGCATTGCCTGAATTTTATCCCTGGGAGGAACTAAATCCCTTTCTAAGTGGAGGGCTAAAGAATAGGCTAGTGGGCAAGCTGGTGTACTTTTCTTATAGCCTGGGGCTCTAAGATTGTGAGCAGTCTAAAAAGAGCTTTGCTGAAGGAATGACAAAGGATGGAACGTGAGCTGTGGGAAAACTCTCAGGAGGCTTCTGCTAGGATTAACTTCCTTGGGACATTTGGAGTGGCAAGGACCCTCTATGCTAATTGGGACCATTTGCTCAAAATAATCACCACCTTTAGAAAGTGGCCATTTTACAGAATGTTGGACTGAAAGATTGATAAAAAAATTATTTTCATCTTGTAATTAATATCTTAAAGCCAGAAAGGGAAGAATCAAAACTGTATCAACAAGGATGCCAGCTTACCTCCTCCACTGACACCCCTGTGCACTCTGGCCCTTTTCTTGCCTGTGATACGCTTGCTGATACGTGCAGCTTTGCACATAGTGAATGATTACTTCTACATTCTGTCTTAACTCTCCAACCATGTATTCTCGGAGCATAAGAATGTGTGTTACATTTTTAATACACAACACAGGGTTTCCTGGCTTAATGCTGGGTGCAGGGCAGGTCCTCAGAAAATCTAGGTCTGTTCTTCTGTGATTGGCAAGTCACAGTGATTGTTAATTGCATTCAAGAGCTGGAGGGCTACACTTCGCTTCTGTCAAATGGATGATATTGACCCCACAGAGGCACATTAGCACGCCAAGTTCATGGATGCTCAGGAAGATGCCGTTAATTATATTGCATTCTTGGTAAATAAACAGAATCTGTTCAAAATATGTAAGTCTTATGTATATATTAAATATGACTATAATTCTTCATTCTTTTTCAAATGGAAATTCTTTTTGTGCCCATAGTATTCTCATTGCAATATAATATAAAGATTTTTTTTAACATGAATTTTGGGGCATTCACATAACAGCTCTGCTATTTATTGAGAAATTCTTTGACTCTTAAGCAACACTTCTAAACATCTCTAAAACAGTGATCATAATAGGGTTAGAGTAAGCATCCAAGGAGCCAGAGCTTCTAAAATACTTGTCATATAATAAATACTTTTAAAATTATTTTAATGTATTGCAAATTGATTTATTTGTGACTTTATAATTGTTTATGACTTCTCAATTACAAATTGACTATAAATGATTGTTTTGAAATATGAAATGGTTAGGGGTCCAGGCTTTTGGAGGCAGACACATCTATCTGACTCTTCCCTGTTCTGTGTGAGTTCAAGCAAATTTCTGCTCTTCTTGTTTGCAAAATGGGAATGGTACCTACATCATAGTGATGTGATGAGGAGAGAGGGCTACTGAGACAACATTCTAAAGCCACGTTATACAGGTTCCTAATAGAAAACAACAATACACTCAAATAGGGGGATTTGGAGAGAGTTTAAGAAAGGGAGGATACTCAGTGTATTATTTCATATGCATGGTGGGGAGGGTCTCCTGCGGCAAGAGACTTTGAGCTGAACCAGAGGAAGATGTAGGAATAGTCAGAATACCTGGGGGAAGAGAAGGGACTACTGGGCTGAGAAAACAGCAAATGCAAATGAGTCTCCTGTGATGGCAGAGTACTTAGCACACTCACAAAACAGCAAGGAAACCCAGTGCGGCTGGAACATAGTAATTATGGGCAGAGAAATAGGAGATGAGAGAGGGACCCAGGGCACAGATCTGTAGGGACTTCTCAGGATGTGGCAAGAACTTAACTTTTACTTGGAGAAAAAGGAAACAATTTACTTTTGAGCAGAGACGTGTTATAATGGTTATATGATCTGACTTATATTTACAAATATCTCCTGGACAGAGCATATAACTATGTCCTGGGGTAGGAAAAAAAGCTGTGGAATTAGGAAGGCCAGTTAGAAACTGTTAAATCCTATTAATTCAACTGAGAGACAATGGTGACTCAGAGCAGGGTTAATGTGGCAGAGATGGTGTAAGTGTGAATGTGTTTTGAAAATGGACTTAACAGGCCAGGCACCTGTAATCCTAGCACTCTTGGCAGCTGAAGTGGGTGGATCCCTTGAGCTCCTGACTTCAAGACCAGCCTGACCAAAAGCAAGACTTGACTCTAGAAATAGCCGGGCATTGTGGTGGGTGTCTGTAGTCCCAGCTACTCAGGAGTCTGAGGCGTGAGGATAACTTGAACCCAAGAGTTTGAGGTTGCTGTGAGCTATGACGCTGTAGTGTTCTACCTAGGGTGACAGAGTGAGACCCTGTCTCAAAAAACAAACAAACCAGAAAAAGAAAAGAAAAAAAAGAAAATAGAGTCAACATGTTGTTAATCTACTCGGACTCTACAAAGGCAAACAAACGCAACCTAATTGTACGTACCCTCGTATTAATCTAAAGTGGAAAAAAAAGAAAAAAGAAAATAGAGTTAGTAGGATTGTCCGATGAAGAGCAAGTGAGGTATGAGAGAGAGAAAGGAGTCAAGGACGAAGGTAAGATTTAAAGCTAAACATTCAGAGAGACATTTAGATGACATTAGAAGAAAGGGAATGAATGGATAAGAGTAGGGGGTAGGTGAACAAGTGAGAATCAGGAGTGTGATTGGGGACAAATTACATTCAATATGTGTTTTAACACCCACATGGAGATGGTAAGTAGGCAGTTAGATAAACCAGTGTGGTGTTCAGGTTGGAATCTTACCTTGGTGTCATCTCCTTGTAAGTAATACTTAAATCCCTGAGACTAGATGAGATTACTCAAGAACTGAGTTTAGACAGAGAGGAGGGAAGGACAAAAGATTGGGTCATGGGGAACGCCAAGGCCTAGAAGACTATTTTTATCCAATAGCCATTTTATCTCTTGGGAAGTAACATTCACTCACCTTCCTCTTATTCTGCTTCCTTGCTTAATTTTTCTCCATGGTAATGTCATTACCTTGTACTTATTTCTTTGTGCTTAGTCTCCTCCCTCTGGAATATAAGTTCCAGGAAGTCAGGGACTAAACCTGGTATATTCATGGCTGTTCTCACAGCTAGAACAATGGATGAATTGACTCATCACTCAGAATTGTTAGGGTGGTTAACACTGATGGTCCACTGAGACTTTCAGGTTTTTCTAATATAAAAATACATCATCTGGGACTCTGGATGAGATTATTAAATATTTATTTTAGATTTTAGTGCCTATGCAAGTTTTAATAAATAATTTTAAATTGGGGTTTTGTTATTAAATGAAATATATTTTCATATGTAAATATGTTTTCACATATGTGTTTTAAGATACAAATATTAAGAACATAAATATTTCAATGCAATGAGATAATATTTTTGAAATTGTCTATTATGGGGCTCAGAACATGGAAGATTCTTAACTGTTGTCTATTTCCTTCCTGCCAAAAGGCAGAGGAACTTCTACGGCTCCTGGACTTGGGGGTAGAGTATGCATTTTATGAAAGCTGTTACTCTATCTCACCGCTCTTCCAGTTCCATTCAGCAGAAGTCATGTGGGTGTCAAGCAGGAGCAGGATTGCTGCCATGAGACGTGTGGAGGATTTCTGCAGATTTGCTAAGTGCTCTCCATTTTTCCTCTATAAATATTTCCTAAGTGTATAGTCCCAAGAGCTAGAACATCTTCCAGTGGCATGTTTCCCAAAGTGTGCTCTAAAGGAATAAAAGGATTCTCAAGATATTAATTCAAGTTCTACAAAGGAAATATTCTATGGTCAAATCAATTTGTAGGAAGAGTGGGTAAAATAAGGCTAAATAGATTCAAAATTATAAGTATTCTTTGTGGCTGTTATATAATAACCTGTTTGTGAGTCTTCTGTAGAGAAGTCATATATAGGATTTTCCAAACCTACTTCACCAGAGAATCTATTTTTTTTTTTTTTTTTGTAGAGACAGTCTCACTTTACCTCCCTTGGTAGATCAACCTTCAAGTTCAAGTGCCACTGAAAACACTTTAAAACACCCAGTATATCTTAGGGATTTTTAACTTAATCTTAATATAATCCTCTAAATTGACAAGGGAAATATTACAGTAGAACCTCCATAGTTGACCACCTCCCTACATTGACCACCTGCTTAAGATGACCTAATTTTCTTAGAGTGGACATGTACCATATGTACCTATCAGTACAGTAGGTCTAGTTTCTTATGTTGACCACCTCTGCATGTTGTCCATTTTGTTACAGTGCCTTGGGTGGCCAACTTATAGAGGTTCTACTGTATTATTCCTACTTCACAGGTAAACGCAAGTGAAGGTCTCAACATCATAACTGGCCTTTTTCATGCATCACGAAGGGGTAGAATGAACTACATCTAAAGTCTTTTGTCTAGAATTTTAATTTTCATTCCATTGTACCATATTACCATCTGTATTACTTTCCTATGGTTGGTTCCTGTAACAAATTGCCAAAGACTGAGTTGCTTAAACAAAGAAATTTATTCTCTCAGTTCTGGACACTGTCAGGGAGACTCTGTTCTATTCTCTTTCCTTGTTTCTGGTGGTTATCAGAAATTCTTGGAATTCTTGGCTTACAGCTGTATTACTCTGATTTCTGCCTTTGTCTTCTCATGGCTATCTTCCTTCTGTGTGTCTCTCTCCTTATTAAAAAAAAAATGAAAAGACCAGTTACTAGATTTAGGGACCTTCCCAATCAAGTATAACCTAATTTTAATTTGATTATGTCTACAAAAGTCTTTTTTCCAAATAGGGTCACATTCACAGATACCAGAGTGAGGATTTTAACATATTTCAGGGGGAGGACATAATTTAATTCCAGCACCATCCAACAAAATAGTACCTTGAAAATGTCATGTGAAACAATAGTCTGTAGGAACTATGGAAATACACATTGGTACTCCTTTTTCTCAATCGAAAAGAAATGAGGACTTCAGGGCTAGGTACTTGGATCAGATAAAGATTTTTATGGAAAGTAAAGCATGAATGCTACTTCCATCACCTAGCAAGAGCTTTCCATGGAGTGACTAGTAATCTTTATCTATTAAAGGCCTTCAGGGAGAAGCAGCTTTGAGTATTTACTTCAGGAAAGGCACTCCATGAGTTGATATGGTCTCTGACCTGGATACCATAAAGAAACAAACAACTAATTATGTAGACAGAAAGGGCATTCAATAAATTTCAATGTGTTACTTTCAGCCTTGGTAGCCAAGAAATAGATGTTAGGTTGGGTAACATTTAGTAAAAAGAACTTTTCGTTTGTCTTAGGCCTCAATTGCAGTGACGTAGTTAAGCGTTCAGTCTTGGCCTTCAGTTGGCCTTGGTTAAGTTTCTGCTTCTACTACTTTCTTATTTTATGGCCTTGGCTGTTTAATTAACTTCACGAAACTTCAATTTTCCTAATCTTCAAAGCGGAAATATTAATAGTATTACTTCCTCAGTGAATTTACACAGATTGGTATGTTGAGTTGCAAAAATTTTAGGTAGAAAGTAGAGAAGGCAAATGCTCCTCCAAATGTCGAATGTGTGGAGGAGCACTCTGGGTCCTATGTGTGTGGAGGGGCGCCCTCAGTTCCACAGATGCAGAGGGGTACCCTTGGTCCCACGTGCTGCTTTTCATCCAGCTGTACTCTTACGTATTTTTAGATTAAAATGCATTTTAACAACATTTTTGAAGATCATTTTCTTCCAAGGCAAGCTAGCCAAACTAGTAATTTTTTAGAAAGATTGCAACTTGATAGAGCAGGAGAGCAACTGAATGCTAGAAGAATCCTGGGGGGAACTGGTTTCTACAATCCTTTGTTCAGTCATGGAGCATCAGAGGCCTATGTATCCTCTTAAATTAATGATTTAATGTATCATGGCCTGTCTCAGTAGGTAATGAACCAGTGGTTCTCAACCTTCCTAGTGCCGCAGCCCTTTAATACAGTTCTGCTGTAATGAATGATGAGAACCACTGTAATGAATGATGTTACACATTTTTTTTTTTTTTTTTTTTTTGTAGAGACAGAATCTCACTTTACCGCCCTCGGTAGAGTGCCGTGACAGCACAGGACTCACAGCAACCTCCATCTCTGTGAGGCTTCCGTGATTCTCCTGCCTCAGCCTCCCAAGCAGCTGGGACTACAGGCGCCCACCACAATGCCCTGCTATTTTTTTTTGGTTGCAGTTCGGCCAGGGCTGGGTTTGAACCTGCCATCCTCGGTATATGGGGCCAGCGCCCTACTCACTGAGCCACAAGCGCCACCCGATGTGGATTACTTTTAGCTAGATTGCTACTTATTACCAGATATTGCCTCCATTTCTTTCCCCAGTGTTAATATGTTCATGTTAGCTTCCATTTAATAAGTCTAATACTCTGACATTATTATAATATCAAAGGAAATGTCAATGTGGGTGAAAATAATATTTCCCCAGACCATTTGTTCTTGACCAGCCTTCCAGCATTTGGGCATAAAGATACCAGTACTATTGTTTAATTAGTAGTTTTCTTTAAATCGACACATACTTTTTTAAATAAATTGGTGTTTAGGAAACAAAGCCTAACATCACCATCTTAAATGGAAAGCCAGCACGACTTGTTTGGAGACATTAACTATAAATGTCAAAATGTTAACCTTTTTAATGGATAAAACTTTAAAAAACATTAAAATACCATACAGATAATAAAATATAAACAATAATTCAACTTACCTATTTATAAATCATAGATCTTCATCAGAAGAATGGGACTCTGCATTGTCATTCATCAATAAAGAGATTTTTTAGCTCAATCTTCCTTAGTTTAAGGTGAAGAGTGAAAACATCCTGATTTCACCTGCTGGTGTTAACCTGCACTCACCTTGGCATTTTGAGATTGTAACTGCCTCATTACCCTCCATCTCTGAGTACAAGGATGATGCCAACTCACAATGGACATCTTGTGTGAAATTCTTTACTCCTTTTATGTTCTCATGTTTTCTGGTTGTTTTTTACAGCAGCATAAATCAGTTTCCCCTGACTACTATCACTGTTGTCTGTACTGAAAACAAATTTCTAGCAAAACATATGCAAATGACTTTTTCGTAAACGAACTATCAGAACTGATTTCCAGAAGACGTTCTTCTGAAGCTATTAAGTCACTCATCAGGGCCTACCAAATAGTTTGAACATATTTTTTTCTCCCCTCACTGTTGTCACCAGTTTGGAAAACTGAAGTCATTTTACAAAGTCATTCATGTGTCTTTACATGATGTTTAAGATATTCTCAGCAACTTCTTTAGATACAAAGATAACTTAGATGTTCAGCTTTAAAAAGGTTTTTAATATTTGTTGGTTGAATGATGGTTTAATGAAGCTAGAGAACTCCTCCCCAGGGCCTGGGATTCACTGAACAGTAATAGTAACAGCTACCATTTATTAGGTGTCTACTGTGTGCTAGCTGCCGTGTTTCACACTTTACCAACTTTATTACATTATTTCTCACAGCAGCCCTATGAATGCAGGTATTCCTAATATCCCCAATTTACAGCTGAAGTCAGGCAGCTAATAGGTAACAAAACCCAGACTTGAGTGAATCTGTGCTTGTAATCTCTGGTTTTCCATTTCTTGGCTGCAGTTGAGACAGAGCTAGGAGCCACACCTCCATCTCAGCCAGTCTTAGGGGCATACAGCTGAATTCATGCACTAGGGTCTGGCCCTGGGGTGAACTTTCCTCATATCCTGGGACTTTGGGCTGCTTCCAGAGAGGTCTCTCTCTGGGGACCTACCCCTGTTGTTCCAGCTGTGTCTTGGAAACCTTCTGTGGTATTTTAGGTGAAGAGTCAAATACAGGGTTGTGTATGTGAGTGTGGTTGAGAGGAGAGACAATAGGCTGGCACCACTGCTCTCTCCTCCCTTCTTCCTTGCCCCCCACCTCCTCCTTCCACCTTCCTCCACGGCCTGCAAGTCATGGATCCCCTCCACCCTCTGCTGTTGGCACAAACAATCCTCTCAGGTTCTTAAAAGGGTATACATAACTCAGTTTGTAGACAATGGGTCAAAGCAATGGTCCTGAAGGAAAGACCAAACAAGAATTTATGGGAGGAGCTGGTTACAGTGATGCCATCTGTTATCCTGGGTGAGTTATGACTGATTCTTACTCAACTTTTGATGAGTGAATAGTTCATATACAAAAACATAATAGCACTATTTTATGTCAAGCTCAAAAGCTTAGGTACAGGTATAGAAGGGACATTTCTTAAACTAATAGAGGTCATCTACAGCAAACCCACAGCCAATATCGTATTGAATGGAGTTAAATTGAAATCATTTCCACTTAGATCAGGAACCAGGCAAGGTTGCCCATTGTCTCCATTGCTCTTCAACATTGTCATGGAAGTTTTAGCCATTGCAATCAGGGAAGAAAAGGCGATCAAGGGTATCCACATAGGGTCAGAAGAGATCAAACTTTCACTCTTGGCAGATGATATGATTGTATATCTGGAAAACACTAGGAATTCTACAACAAAACTTTTATAAGTGATCAAGGAATACAGCAATGTCTCAGGCTACAAAATCAACACCCATAAATCTGTAGCCTTTATATATACCAACAACAACCAAGCCGAGCAAACAGTCAAGGACTCTATTCCTTTCACAGTAGTGCCAAAGAAGATGAAA